>QFEN01001858.1:21105-31649 GCA_003316125.1 Auricularia polytricha
GGGTCTTGGACAGCCACCTTCAAATTCAATACTCCAAAAGCAACCTGATACTTCTCGCCAACGGTACAAACCTCAGCACATCCCAAGCTCATGCACCAGTCACTACTTCATGCTCGATATCCTACATCCCCTCTCCATACTTAGCCATCACATTCCTCAATGATACCTCATCCCCAAACCGCGGCTGGAAGCGCGCAGTGAACGGTTTGGGGCGCGCAATAACGCCATCCACGACGCTCATCTCATCAATCGGATTCTCCGGGTCCTGCGTGATCTTGAACGACCACAAAAGGAGCGCGATGTTGATGAACACCGAGCGATTTGCTAGGTGCCGCCCGGGGCAGATTCTGCAGCTTCTTCAGGAAGGTTCAACTTGATTGAATATCAGGCAAAAGCATACCTGCGTCCAAAGCCGAATGAAGGGAACTTGAGGTCGTCCCGGATTTTGCCGTCGCTGGTGAGCCATCTCTCAGGATCGAATTGGTCAGGGTTGGGATAGACGCTCGGGTCGCGCGAGATTGCCCTGTTAGAGGGTGATCAGCACATACATCTGAATAGAATGAATAACACTAGGTACCAATGGTTTCCAAATACCATAGCGCCCTCTGGGATACACATGCCTTTCTGCTCGAGCAGCCATGAGAGTCAGAAAATCACGCCAGAGCACTAGAAACGTACATAGACGATATCAGCCATGGCACGGTGAGCAAATCCAAGGGTTGTTACGGGCCTCCAGCGAAGACACTCCAGCATGAACGCCTCGATCTGCGGAAGGGAATTGTAGTCGTCGAAAGTAGGAGCTGTAACGGCTGGGTTGAGATCCGTTCATACAGATGAGCTTTCGGCATACCTCTGTCACGACCAACGACGATATCCAGCTGCTCTTGCACCTTCTCCTGCGCCTTGGGATAGCATGCGGAAGCCATGACGACATACATGATCGCCACAGCAGTCGTGTCTGAACCGGCGCCAAAGAGGGATCCAGCGAGATAAGCCATTTCTTCGTTCGAAAGCTTGTGTGAAGACTGGTTCTCAAGAAGGTACCGAGAAAATGAGGGGCCGGCCTTTCCGGACGCCTACGAAGAACTGGTGAGGTGGTATTTACGAAAGGCGTTGAAGAAACCAACCAATTCTCTCGAAACACGATTGAGTTTGTCATGGAAGGTCTGACTCTCTTCTCTTCTCCATTCCTCCCACTCGGTTATGTATCCCGGGACGTATTTTAGGATTGGGTAGCGCTCTATGAGGAACGCCCCAGGTTGCATGAGCATCTGGAAGCGCTTGAGCATTTTGTGGATCACGATGATCTCGGGAGCATCCGTGGCGGTAGGCGTGGATTTCCCATACATCACACGCAACATGACTGAGGCAGCGTAGCTTGGGTTGAATGCATAAGCGGTTATAGAATAAGCCACGAAGTGCAACACACCGATTCGCAGCTGCTTGATGTCCTTTAGGGTTATCAAGGATGTCAATGATGACATCACGGGCGGCGTCCATCTGGATGGGCGCATAGGAGTCTGCAGCTTTCGCTTGGAGATGAGTGTGTGTTGCCCTGGATGGAACAACTTCAGCAAAATAGTTCAGCAAGAGAAGATACCAACACAACTTGCGAAGTCTCCGGAACCGCTCTCCTGCGGGTGCAAGGATCATATGCAGCCCACGAGACAAGATCTCTCCTGCTGCAACCGCACGAGGGCGATCTGCTAGCACACCACCTTCTTTCTCCATTATATCGTTAGATTCCTGTGCACGTGAGGATAAAAGCGCACGGTGAGCAGTATTAGAGTCGTCTTACCTGAAGTCTGCCAATGATGACCATGACCCTGCCAGACCCGACCGGAAGGGAGATAATGGGACCATAGGTATTGATCCATTCAGAAAACTGCTGAGATTGGCTGTAATGTGGTTGCTGTTAGTGTCTACATAGACCCAGAGAGTAGTCTATTTTATGTGCTCACTTGACTCTTGGTAGAGGGTTTCCGAACAGCCAATGTCCAGGAGGTCCAGGAGGAAGAGGCAAGCGTGACCTTGATCGTAATGTAGCACGGAGGACATTTCCTGCTAGAACGAGAGCGACAAATGTTCCTAGGGCCTTGAGTTGAAATATCAAGTCGAACATCCTCTTGGCGGCAAATACGGCAACTTAGTACAAGGGAGGCAGGGGAGGTACGAACAATAGTGAACGCGCGCGGTGCAGCAGCTCCCATTTTATCTTGGACGAGCTGACAGAAGGCAGTTTAAAGTGACCAATTATGATGCTGATGGGAGACGAAACACGTTGGGAGATAGCGGCTTGTAGATGGTTAGTGCGGCTTTGGGGAGGAGGAGATCTAGTACAGACTTGCATTATCTTAGCGCTCAGCTTTAAAATCAATCTGTTATTCACTCCGCATCGATGCGGACTGTTCAAAACTTCAGTTTCATGGTTGGTGGGGAATGTCGTGCCCTGGACAGAAATCTCTCAATTCACACTCCAGCTTTTTCTGTTGCTCACCTTTGCCAGTTTCGTCACAGTCAGTGTAGTCAAAATCAGCGTTATTTGATCGCACAGGTTCGAAGTTCATCCAGGTGATCAGAATCCAGTCTGATTTCGATAGAATTGAGGCTATGATGCTGTTATTACCTACTTATATAGAGCCACTAGGGGAGACTAGTGTGCTTCTAGCTGTCGGTATAAGTTTCCATGAAGACGGGCATCGTGAAAATGCTGCGCCACTGCTGCGATTGCTGCGGCAACTGCCGTGATCACTGCTGCGGTGCTGTTCACAAACGCTGAGCATCCCCTACGCCAGCTGCTAGCTACTTCTCGGTGTCCTCCAAACGAGCTATAGAGTCGCTCACAAAGTTGGGTACTATCATACCAAGATTCACACACTGTTACTGCTTCTGCAAGTCTTGTTTCAACAATCGTCTTCTTCCGTCGCCGGTGGTTTGTTATTGTAGCTACAGTTGGGGACAAGCAAATTCCACCAATTTGGGTTATCATCAAAAATGGATTTTTCCTGAAGGCACAAATGGCCGAGAACCCATTTTTAGTACAGAATATATTGATTCAGGACCAAATGAACGTATTTGCTTGAACAAAATTTTGAAAAACTGCCATTTAAGAATTTCTGGGGCCAAAAATTTGGCCGTACCCCTAAACAAATCGCTAAAATCACCAAAAATACGCCAATCGCTTCCTTTTGATACCCTGTACATGATGCTGTTGTAACATCAAAAAAATATCGAGCTCTTGTAGCCCTAAAAATTCAATAAGTGTCGAGGTAATTGCTTCCGGTATGCCCCTAAATGTTACATCCTTTCCCTTTTGTGGCCTGCTTTCAATTGAAATACAACTCAATCAAGCCAATACAGATGATTCTGGCCAGAGACCGGTTGCAGGATGCCTCGGACCCCCAAAAGGGGTACACAACATTGTTCAAATTGCTCAGAAATTTGGCCGTACCCAAAAACTTCGTGGGAAAAACTTCGGAGGAGTGTTTTTAGACGTATTTTCACTCTCTGAGTTCAGATCTGGCCTTGCTTTGGCCCAAAAAAAATACCCTGGGCGACTACCAAAATTGTCGATTTTGCCTGTCCCCAACTGTAGTCCGATTCCCTCATAATGTGATTTTACTTTCTTGCCAACGAACAACTGCGCAGTCGCGGCCATCATCTCAAGACGTCGTCAGTAAAACTCGCCCACTGTTCTCCTTCATATGTCGTAGCTTGTAGCACTTGATGGCTGCCCGTGTACAGTTCTGTAGCTCTGGATTGGCAGGTGCGGTGAACTCAAACCGAGTTTTGCTAGGTGTAGTATACGAGTAGAGCGGGCATGTTCATGCTGGCGTTGTGTTCATAAAATACGCCGCCACAAAATTGGTAGAGGATGGATGTGACTTTGTCGGAACATTCCTGATGAGCCAGCTTTCCTCCGTAGAAGCATGGAGTTGACTGACGAACGTGTCTTTGCATGTGGCAGGGCGCGTGATGATTTGGCAAGTCGCAAACGATGATTCCAAGACACGTACTTACACCAAGTTCGAAAACCATTTTGCCAGGCCATCGTCCCATATCGCCTCCTCGGTTGCTGTTGGCCCTATGTTCCGTCAAGAGATCTGTCTGATGGGCTTCCTCCCAAGAAAACAGGCGGCCATAACATCCATCAGGCTAGCCATCCTAGAGCTCGGGTAGATCAGCATTGATATTTTTCGCCTGTTTGATGTGCATGAAGGCACTTAGCGTGGGCAGCGGGTGCCTTCTTCTGCAATAGTGTGTCCTCTTGATGGTTGTTTCAATATTGGCATCTGAACTCGTCAAAATAAGCGCTGCAAGCACATGGGTGAGTATCGCAGCACAAATCGCAGCAGCGAACCTCGATGTCACTGGAACAGGACAGCAAGCAGCTCTGCACGTGAGGTCCCCTCTGTGTGCTCTCTAACCCTAACTCTGACCCATGCATAGCCCATCTATGATTCGCCACCGCCTATACAAACCTAACTCGTCGTTAACTCCATGGGTAGTTTTTCACGGAGCCCTAGAGTCAACCTCACTTTAGTTGGATTTACAGCCACTATTTTTGGTGAGTTCGTAGAGATTTGGTTCTACGATTTTGCCATGACCCTTCTCAGCGATCACAGTTGTTCACAACACCAGTGAGGTCCGACTCGCGTACTACCTTGCCAACATCTACTCCCTCCTAATCGCTGCTGTCATCTCGATGTCAAAAGTGCAGCTCACGCGGAATGATGCCGTCTTTCTGGTCGTGGCACTGGCAAATCCCGACACCCTCTATCTTTGGGTCATAGCATTGATGGCCCTAGCAAGACACCCTCCAAGGGGCATCAAAGACAAGATCACTCGTCCTTACGAGTGGAAATTCTTCGCTTTCTTTTCCATTAATATTGTCTCATTCGTGCTTTGGTTCATTATACTCGGGTTTTTTGCTCAACCCCCCAACACGGTCGAGTTCAGTCAGCCTGCCTGCAGTAACACATATGGCCAGAATGAAATCATTGTTGCGGTCTGGTATGGAGCGTTCCTGCTGAGGGCGGCGGTCGCGCTTTCTTTGCTTCTGGTCTTTCCAGGGAGATGGGAGCAGATAAACCAGGATTCTAACCGTTGTAATATGGACAACGGGTCAGTCACTTGTAATCTTTATAAATTGACATTGCAGGGAGCCAGCGAACGGGCCGGTCTCAACCTAACAATGTGGACCTTACACTTCCTGAGGACGTCCAATTTTGCACGATATACAGTTTCCCCTTGTACGGTCAAACATCCTTCCCATTCATCGTATATGATGGCTCTCCTCTGAAAGCACATATATATGTTATTTTTTACCCAATTGTTCCTGCTAGCCATTATTGGAGCGTTCCCAGTTCTTTGGATATCGCTAACTATGCCGCAAAAACTAAATTGGTATATCATGTTGGTACTCGCTGCCGGCTGTGCACCACTCAGTGGTCCTATTCACAGGGATATCGCTCTTGGACTTCATGATTGCTGGCTACTGATCGCGTGGTTGATTTAGACGAGTGTACCGGACATTCCGAACGTCCGTGGACAGCGCCCATGATGGCGATGCAGCTACAGGCACTGCTGGTCATGTGTGGTCTTGGACAGCCACCTTCAAATTCAATACTCCAAAAGCAACCTGATACTTCTCGCCAACGGTACAAACCTCAGCACATCCCAAGCTCATGCACCAATCACTACTTCATGTTCAATATCCTACATCCCCTCTCCATACTTAGTCATCACATTCCTCAATGATACCTCATCCCCAAACCGCGGCTGGAAGCGCGCAGTGAACGGTTTGGGGTGTGCAATAACGCCATCCACGAAGCCCATCTCATCAATCGGATTCTCCAGGTCCTGCGTGATCTTGAACGACCACAAAAGGAGCGCGACGTTGATGAACACCGAGCGATTTGCTAGGTGCCGCCCGGGGCAGATTCTGCAGATGCTGCTTCAGCAGGGTTCAACTTGGTTAAATATCGGGCAAAAGCATACCTGCGTCCAAAGCCAAATGAAGGGAACTTGAGGTCATCCCGGATTTTGCCGTCGCTGTTGAGCCATCGCTCAGGATCGAACTTGTCAGGGTTGGGATAGACGCTCGGGTCGCGCGAGATTGCCCTGTTAGAGGGTGATCAGCACATACATCTGAATAGAATTAATAACATTCAGTACCAATGGTTTCCAAATACTATAGCGCCCTCTGGGATACACATGCCTTTCTGCTCGAGCAGCCATGAGAATCAGAAAATCACGCCAGAGCACTGGAAACGTACATAGACGATATCAGCCGAGGCACGGTGGGCAAATCCAAGGGTTGTCACGGGCCTCCAGCGATGACACTCCAGCATGAACGCCTCGATCTGCGGAAGGGAATCGTAGTCGTCGAAAGTAGGAGCTGTAACGACTGGGTTGAGATCCGTTCACGCAGATGAGCTTTCGGCATACCTCTGTCACGACCAACGACGATATCCAGCTGCTCTTGCACCTTCTCCTGCGCCTTGGGATAGCATGCGGAAGCCATGACGACATACATGATCGCCACAGCAGTCGTTTCTGAACCGGCGCCAAAGAGGGATCCAGCGAGATAAGCCATTTCTTCGTCCGAAAGCTTGTGTGAAGACTGGTTCTCAAGAAGGTACCGAGAAAATGAGGGGCCGGCCTTGCCGGACGCCTACGAAGAGCTGGTGAGGTGGTATTTACGAAAGGCGTTGAAGAAACCAACCAATTCTCTCGAAACACGATTGAGTTTGTCATGGAAGGTCTGACTCTCTTCTCTTCTCCATTCCTCCCACTCGGTTATGTATCCCGGGACGTATTTTAGGATTGGGTAGCGCTCTATGAGGAACGCCCCAGGTTGCATGAGCATCTGGAAGCGCTTGAGCATTTTGTGGATCACGATGATCTCGGGAGCATCCGTGGCGGTAGGCGTGGATTTCCCATACATCACACGCAACATGACTGAGGCAGCGTAGCTTGGGTTGAATGCATAAGCGGTTATAGAATAAGCCACGAAGTGCAACACACCGATTCGCAGCTGCTTGATGTCCTTTAGGGTTATCAAGGATGTCAATGATGACATCACGGGCAGCGTCCATCTGGATGAATGCATAGGAGTCTGCAGCTTTCGCTTGGAGATGAGTGTGTGTTGCCCTGGATGGAACAACTTCAGCAAAATAGTTCAGCAAGAGAAGATATCAACACAACTTGCGAAGTCTCCGGAGCTGCTCTCCTGCGGGTGCAAAGATCATATACAGCCCACGAGACAAGATCTCTCCTGCTGCAACCGCACGAGGGCGGTCCGCTAGCACACCACCTTCTTTCTCCATTATGTCATTAGATTCCTGTGCACGTGAGGATAAAAGCGCACGGTGAGCAGCATTTGAGTCATCTTACCTGGTGTCTGCCAATGATGACCATGACCCTGCCAGGCCCGACCCGAAGGGAGATGATGGGACCATAGGTATTGATCCATTCAGCAAACTGCTGAGATTGGCTGTAATGTGGTTACTGTTAGTGTCTACGTAGACCCAGAGAGTATTTTATGTGCTCACTTGACTCTTGGTAGAGGGTTTCCGAACAGCCAATGTCCAGGAGGTCCAGGAGGTCCAGGAGGAAGAGGCAAGCGTGACCTTGATCGTAATGTAGCGCGGAGGACATTGCTTGCCAGAACGAGAGCGACGAATGTTCCTAGGGCCTTGAGTTGAAATATCAAATCGAGCATCCTTCAATAGTCTATTAGTGCAAATACGACAACTTAGTACAAGGGAGTCAGCGGAGGAACGAAGGATGCGGTGAAGCAGTTCCCGTTTTATCTTGGACGAGCTGACAGAAGGTGGTTTAAACTGACCGATGCTGATGGGAGGAGAAACACATTAGGAGATAGCTGCTCGCTGATGGTTAGTGCGGCGGAGGGGATCTACATCAGTATTAAGGCGTTGATCGCAAGTGCTGAGGAGAACTACATCAGTATTAAGGCGTTGATCGCAAGTGTTGAGAAGATCTACATTAGTATCAAAGCGCTGATCGCAAGTGTTGTGGGCAAACTATTTTGGGGAGTTCTGCTGGCACACCGCAGAACTGGCAGAACTTGGCAGGGCCATGTTCTGCCTGCCGCACTGGCGGTTGAACTAAAGTTGCCGGGGTGCGGTTCAGGACCGGTTCGAGGTACGACTGCCTGAACCCGCACCCGAACCTGTTCTATATCATAGGTGCTGTTCAGGTGCGAACCATCAGTGAATTCATGAGTCCATGACATCAGCAAAACTCCCCAAATGTCACAACACGTAACATTGCCTGATTAGGAATTATCAAAACGTTCGAGTATTGTGACACATATATGCATGCGTCATACGAAGATTACACATTATAAACACCTCACCACCCTCACATGACCCTTAACGCAGCTCAAACACAGTGGCAGCGACCTTATATTGTACTTATAATGTTGTAGTACTATTATATGTGCCTCACTACAATTATAAATGTATATATATGCGAAATAAAAACAATGTACTCTGCTTCCCAATAATGAGCCCCAGTGAAAAACGGTCTTAGCCATATCTACGGCAAACGACGGAAATATTAATTATATTCCAATAATATTGTGATAGCTACGCACATCGATAAATGTAAACAATTGTCATCAACACTTGATACCCAGTAAGAACTTGCTGTGACGGGAGAGGGCAGGGTATGTTGAGATGTGACCCTGAGAAGAAAAACACATGCAGGCATATCTCTCCCTGCCTCGCCCTGTAGCCGGACAAAAAACATTAGCTGGGGCAGTGTCTCTGGTGCTCCCGTGTGTCGAAAACATATACAGACATATTGTAGCACATTCATGTCCTCCACTTACAATATGCTCAAATGGTGCAAGATTCGCTGGTATGCTCAAATAGTGTGAAATCTGCTATTATTTCTGATACAACACATTGTAATCGACGCTATTAGGAAGCAGGTATAAAAGGAAACTGGCACGAAAAAGCACAAAAACGCGCTGAAACATCAGATAACAGTGCAGAGGTAGAACTACTAGATGGAGAGTGTATACAGACAGGAATAGGACCAATAGAGAGCATGCAGACGAGGACAACATCATTGGCGTCAAGGCAGGAATATGATCAAGTAGGTAGAAAAGGATTGATGTGGAGCATCAAGGCAGGATTAATAGCAGGATCGAGTACATCGAACTCCTCTGTCGTCCCATTCATCTTCAATTGCTCGAGCCGGCGCAGTGCGCACAAGCTGCTATGGTGTTAGTAATGTAACTGATTAATGCACACAACTGAATACATGGCCGAGCGAGCAGTTAGAATAGCGCCAACAAACAAACAAGAGTTGCACACCGACGGAGTAGTGTTGTTCATATTTCTGCAATGGACGTGAATAATATATGCGCATGAAAATGACAGCCTCGCACTATCTAAGGACAGTATGATTCCTGTGATACAGACTCAACGTGTCAGTCATCCCGCTGTTCTAAATTGTATGGTCAGCGTGGTCATACCTTCAGATAAACGACGCATGAGAAACTCGCAGGGTGGAACCAGCGGAGGCGAGCGGCGGGACCTTTAACACGGAGGTGGGAAGATGGTGGGGAGGAAGAAAGGTGGGGCAACAGAAATTCGCCCCCAACAATTTATATAGCTTTGGGGTACTGCACAAACTCGGTAGCTTGCAATGTCATAATATTTGGACTTCGCGAGACAAATGTTGCGCTCAGTGATGCAAAGTTTGTGTTTGTGATACAAAGTTTGCACTTTAATAATGCGCAGCAAGGGAATGCAATGTGTGTTGTTATCAAGTTGTTATCACAAAAACACAAACTGCACGCAATCAGCCCATAGCAGCACGTCTCGTCACAGTACATATATGGTAAGTAACATTTCAACATACCCTGCCCTCTCCCGTCACAGCAAGTTCTTACTGGGCTTGATATCTGATCAGCACATTCAAATGTTCAACGTCGTTCAACATGCTGTTCACCCACTCACGTTGCACGTGCATGATTGATCTCGATCAAACATCAAACACACTGCGGATCAGTGCTATTTATCTTCGCAAATACCGCAAAGGTATGAATCACTTCGGAGTTCTAAAATCACAAATTCCGGTAACACTAAGTCTAGGTTAATTGCATCATATCTCTTCCTCGAACGACTACCATAGTCTGCAGATTATTCCTTTCCAAGTCCCTTACAGTATAATGATCCTCATTTCCAGCAGCATCAGACTCCTCATTTGCAGAACTCGTTGATTCAAGATCTTAACCCTTTTTAAAATACTCCCAGACAGTCTGAGCCCCACTCATGGAACGATTCTTCTGGCAGCTCGGTGAGTACTATTTTCTATGTCTACTGTTTGCTGAATTATTGTAATAGAGTGCATATATGCGCTTAAATTATCATATACAGTCCTTAGGATGCGAGGTACAGCGCTTGAAGGTTGAAAATAGCTCGCTCTCTGCTCACCTGTTCATGGCAGAATGATGCTTAACCATGCCCAGTAAGACACAACACGTTTTGCAAGTTTGTTTCGGA
>QFEN01001861.1:959-86443 GCA_003316125.1 Auricularia polytricha
TCTTCAATAACATTCATGATATTTTCTTAGATTGGTCGATACGGCCAATATGCAAGTAAGGCCTATCAACCGCTGTTTTAATGGATACCACACCATCCCTCCAACATGGGGTCGCAACTGGTGATGGACTTGCTTGACTTGCCACGTGCTTCCTCTGAAGGAATGAAGAAACAAAGGTGAAAGCCAGAATTTCACACCTGAGTTAATGTTTCAGGTGAAAAGGTATGTAAGGGTTCTAATAAAGCACGCTGCTGGTCTACTCTCCAGAGTCCACGAGACATCCTTGTCACAAGAAAGGCATGAATAGTTACTTGCCAGATGCGTACAAATTTCACAATCATGAAACCGTAATATGCCTGTTAGGTTTTACTTGTCGTCAGCAAACATGGCTCTATCCATCTTTCGCGCGACTGACCTTGACAAGTGCTGTCGTTAATATGACTGTGATAGAGAAAACTTGATATCATAATTCAGAAAATCTGCGCATGTACTTGCAAACTACAATGTGAAGGCAACTCACTGAGTCCGCAGGTCAGGTAAATCAGATTGTGTAGGATCAGTTGTCCCAACAGGCGATTATGTGTTCCCTCTCGCCAGTAGCTTGCTACGGCCTTGTATAGTGTGAACATCCATATTTCTGGGGGGCCATTAATTACCGGAAAAAAATGAGGTTGTGAGGTTGTACTCACGTATCTCCGCCACAGCCAGTATAACGTAGACGACTATGATGGCGCTGCCCTCGCCAGTGTCAAAACAGCTCGTGACAGGAACGGGAGACTTAGTGACTGCAAGAATGGTTTCAGCGCAAGAAGTCATTTCTGAATTTCCAGAGAAACACACTGATAGGCGCGGACCGGCTGAGCGAGAGCATTACATTGCCAGCAACAACGTAGATCTAACGGTTGTAAATCAATTAACACAGAGGAGACCCAGTAAACTTGCGACTGACCAGCCCGCTGATCAAAAACATAGCTATCATGCATCTCTTAAATTCCCAAATTGCGCAAGTGCGGGTCAAGAAGACACCTTGCAAGTCTTTTTCAATGAATCTGCAGAATATGGGATATAAAACAGTAAACCTTCGGCACACACCATAATTACACTTCCTAGATCTATTTGAATCTCTATCAGAAACGATAAGTTCGCCTTAACGATCGATAAAATCGCACATGTGTTTACGTAGTACATCTTGCGACACGTCTGTCATAACACCTGAGTTGAGGTATGCCTTGAAGGTCCTTGAAATGCTCACCTGAATCGACATCGTGGGTTGCAATGCCACTGTGAATGTCATGAATGAAGATGATTAATGTCATCGAGGGTTGTGCTTGCCAAGCATCTCCGATGATAAGTAACCGCAGGTGAGATATCGGCAGACAATATAGAGTAGCTTCCCCCATTTCCATTGCGACTGCGTCAAAAATACAACCTGCAATCGTTTACATCTCTAAGTATCGACAAGTAGAACAAATGCACCTCGTTGCCCAAAGTGAGGAAGCAGTCATATGCCTGTAGTGATGAAGATCACTAATGCTTCAAGTGCGAGTAATGCTAGTTTACCCAGAACGAAGTTATAGCCACTGAAACGATGTCATGGACGAGATCATCAGTCGCAGTCAACACAATTTGAACTAAAGCGCGGACCATTGGCGTACTTGAGAGATTATAAGTATCTGGAACCGAACAAAGAATTACTTACATTGAGGCTCCAAAGCACCCGTCCGAGCTGAAGTACGTCGTCAGTGGAGTTCATCACGGTGCACTGCTGTTCACAGTGCAGAAGTGGGGATTCTTCCTGTGACTCTGGCACTGCTTTATGTATTTTGGAAACCTCTGGCAGCGTGTTTGAGCTTAAAATTATGGGACCCTGTCAGCTCATGCGGATTTTGATGTGAAAGCCCACCAAATACTATCAAATATCTGTCGTGAGTTGCCTTCGAGAAAGCACACAAGAGTCTTGGCGCTGTCCCATCTATTTACCTGCCACCAAAAAGCCGCGTTGAATATGGTACACAAATGGACACTCACCCTCAATACGACTGGAGCAACACTGCGTACTTGCATGCAATGCTAAAGCAATGTGGTGTGATATAGCAGGCACTAGTTTCTCAGATATTCTACTATGCCCAATTCGGATGGAGACGTAAGAGCCAATCAACGACGAGTAGTTAGTAGGCCAATCAAAATCATTCCTCGTTCCCTATGCTGCCCTATGTCGTATTCTGTGGAAACCCGACATGCTGTGTGCCATGGCGCTCGTAGAATGACATTTCAGGGCTAAATTGACGTCATGGTGATGCAGGGAATCTGCTGCTAACATTGGTTATTTGCTCATCGCGCTTGATCTACAGCGAACATCAAGGGACGTTACGACGTCGGTTTAGTTTGATATGCATCTTTGTCACTAGGAGCGTACGGGACACGACTTGAGCACTAGAGAATGCTTGAGTTTTCGTTTTCTTAACCAAAGCCGATGAACGAAATGTACCTACCCATCGAATTACCATACGATGCCTTGAGTTGTCCCGTCAACACAAAATTTCTAGTGAAGAGGAAGTGGTGACCTGCAACAGGGCCGTCGTTAGTGTAACAACAACAGGAGAACCTGGAAATGAAGTTTCAGTGACTAGTATTTGCGTTCTGGACAGACTATTACTCACATAATATCACACCACCAATGTTTAGGAAGGCATATTTAAACTGAACGATCGGCCATAAATACTGGCAATTGTTCAAAGAATAATACGTCTGGCGCAGCTGACCTTGGAAACACAGCCTCGGAGGCAGCAAGAAGCATACTGGACTTACAGTCGTGTGATAGATCAGGTCACACCCACACTAGCAAACAGTGACCCAAAGTCACTAATTATACAGAAAAGGCATTGCACATTCAACGCGCTGAGCATCCCCAAAGCTACGAAGACAAAAGGGATATAACGACAGACCAAGTATAAAATTTGGTCATGCACCATTGTCCATGGAACAGAAAAGTGACCTGAGGGTTGAGATGGACACAATCAACATGCAGATTATAACGTACCTTGCTCGAGAACGTGGTCAAGTAACCCTACACCTGTGTCGAAAACTGTTCAATAACCAGTAGAGAACAGCAAACTGCTATATTCACCCAGAGACACGCTATGGCCACTTAATTGGATGATCAATTGCGACCCATATCCAAAGTACATAGGAACGGTTACCATTAGCATACTGACCAGGTTGATGAGCTACCATCCCTGACTCGTACTAGAAGTACTCACATTCAGGCGTAATAGCACAATTCCCGACTCGTTAAAGTCGTGTGAGGAGTAGCCTGAGGATGAGCGCATCACGACTATCACTAGTAGTCGTAGGTAGGAAAACTAGGAAGTGTGGGCTGCAAGATCACTAGCTTTGAAGCATCTGGATATAACTTTAAGTAAGTTTGTGCGTGGCTTCCATCATACCAGCGTCTAAAAATCATGCGCCACGGAACATATGAACGACACAATGAACTCCAGCGACTGAAACGTTGGATCTGTCTACGTTCCATCATATGATTTGGCCTAGTGGGAGGTTGATTATTGATTGCGAAACACTTTCCGGTACCTTCCTCCAGTTTTCAGAATGGAGAATTCGTATCTGTGAAACCTATATATATTCAGTCTTCCACAATGAAATTTGATCTTGCAATCATCCGAGTAGTTTCGGAGATTGCAACTCTTTCCAAAGCACTGCGCAAAGCATCACAGGTGCACCACATTTTTCTTGAAACTGTACATGTTGCGGACACGCTCCTGCACTTGATTTATGGAATGGTTAAGCAGCCACGGCCCGTCACGCCGTCACGGGGCTCGTTCATTGAAGTGTAACATGTGGATATTGTGACTTTATGTGACTGGCACCAAAACATGTCACAATTGAGTTTCAAAGTTTGTATCCTGTGGTCAGACCTTGAGCTTGAGCTTGGAAGCTTGGTACTTATAGAAAAAAGACAGTCGTCCCTTCGTTTTCAAAGGTCAAGCCAGCTGCCATTCGCCAATTCATCGATACGACAAGTTTTACGGTAGACGTTCGTCAACCACATTACCTGCTATGCGACTTTCAAAGCCCCGGCTCCGTCCCACTGGTGACTGCTACCCAGGCGTTGACCTGTTCAAGTAAACTGGGTGTCACAATGTATTAGAGTTTGCGAGATATGGTAAGCTCGAAAGCTCTTGCACAATGCGTGCGGTATAAAATGATATTGCGTAGAATGGTCCGGCATGGTTAAAATCTCCTGGGAGCTGCTCGTCCGTCCAGTCCACATTGCCTGAACTTGATGATCATACCATGAGTGTTGCGAGAGTAGCTGAAGGTGAGCCGTTTTAGCCTAAGATCTACAGACTTTGATAATTTGATAAAGCGTTCATACTTCGCCTGTATCCGGACCCATTAGCAGAAACCGAATTTTTAAAGCATTTCAGTCCACAGTTATGCCGTCGTGTATTTGAATGTAAACATCAACTTGTGCATCAAAAATATCAATGAAATACCTGCTCACCATGATACAGCCGCGCACCTGAGAAGAACTTGGGGAATGACATCCAATGGCAAGGTTCGGATATTCCTCACAACGCGTGATGAATATGTACCGTCGCGATATTAACCCTCCGCAACAGAGTAAGCTACTAGCGCTTCAGCATGCGGCTGGTGCGTTCTAAACGATGCACGGTTGGATCTAGCAGCCGCTTCAGGTGATGTCATAAACCAAAAAAAAACATACATGACGTAATAAGCAATAATTATATATGATTAGGTAAGCCAGGCAAAGGTGAATTAGTGCATGTGCCTACGCCTTTTCCCTTCTTTACCTTGATTTATACCATCACCACCACCCCAAATATCCTATCTCATTGCTTATAATCATGTCTATCTTCCCCATATATCACAACCTTACCAGTCCAGCTGGCTTCCCTGGATTGTCCTCCTCTTATTCTGCTGAGCAGATATCATTACCCCCTATGGAACAACCCCTGTATCACCAAAAATTTGCCGACCTTGCTGCATTGGAGGTATTATCCGAAGATGAATTGCTCTCCATTGTTGACCTCCTATGCTCGTCTGTGCCTGGTGCACATTCGGACCACCCCACCGTTACGGAGGAGTCGCACTCAGAATTTCAAAATGATTTCACTGCCGCCATTCGAACGAAGCCTCCCCATCCCCGTGTAGCTCATGCGTGCGATCATTGCAGGCGCCGTAAAACAAAGGTAAGCATTAAATGTCTCTTTATTAAACTTTGGCTGACGTTAGGGGATAGTGTTCTGGGCAACAGCCAGTGTGTTCGAGCTGTAAAAAAGGGGGCAGGGTGTGCCAGTGGACCCCTCTCAAAACTACTAAAGAGCGGCGAAGCCGGAAGCCCTACGACGTCGGTTTTGAATACAACCCTCGACGTCGTGCACCTGCATCAACTGCTCCGTACATTGTGGCACCTAGGGCGACGTATCCCTCGGGCGCTATGCTCCCGAATCCGATGGCCATTTGGTCTACCGAGGACTCTATGTCTGCATCGCAGCCAAGCACGACGACGAATGTCCCCACTGTCAAGCCTACGACTCAAGCACCCACTGGTTGGAGTGCTCCCGCGCAGTATGATTGGCAAGAAGCGGATGTCGATTTTGACTGGATTCCATCCCCTCCTTCCTCCTGCCCTTCATTGGGGAGTGACGTCTCATCTTGTGGATCATCACCTCTGGGCACACCTTCGTCTTCCAACTCAAGAATTTCTTCAGCTAGCTCCGTGGAGGACTCGGCATCCGATGTAGACACTTTCTTTAGCGAGCTGTATCAAGGTCTATCTCCCGAGTGGTCTTCGCTCTTACACGACTGGTCGGACGAAACTGAGATGTTTTTGTCTCAGTAAGTACCACTGCTGTACTATTTTTTTTCCTTTGGCGCTGGTCGTCATCGGAATTTCGTTCTGGAGGGTTTGCAGTATGGACGCTTTTGCGACACTGTATCCTAGCATGTGTTCTTAGTGTAGCGAAAATAAAACATCATATTTCATAACCAGAGTGATTCAGAGTCCAGACAGGGATGCTAACGACATAAGCAGTCATTGTCTGATGGCACGTAGTTATGGTTGATAGGATAAATGAAATCAGAATGGGCGCGAAGCCACGGCACAGAAGGACTAGGACAAGGAGCAGAGCTGCATCAAGCATGCACGTGCATTGGGATATGAACAGGAATGAAGAATATACAAATAAACAGATTGGCGGAAGGGAAAGCACAAAGTGTGTGACCTATATTGGGATGTAGACTCGGACTGAACTCGAAGGAAGCATATCGAATAACCATTTGCAAGCCGAAGTGAAGGGTCACGATAGCTACTCCCGTGTAGGATCAGCGGAAAACGAGAGATTCCAGCATAATGACCGTCTCGTCTCTACGCAACGGACAGCGAGTCTGGAAGGAGCTATGTCAGGTAACCATTCGAAAGCCACGTTACAAGTGGCAGCGTCAAGTGCAGTATCTGAATATCTATGCCTGTGGAGGATCAGCGGGGAACGACCCCGAACGAGAGATTCAAACATACTAATCGTCTCGTCTATGCAATGGACGGCGACTTCGTTTAAAATCATCTGATGGCCTGGCGTTAGACAACTCTACCCATTTGCTTGCATATTAGGGTCGATATCGCCAAGGCAAAGGGCAGAAGTGGACTCCTGGATGAAAGTGTCAATCGTAGGCATGACATGGTTGATGATATCCATCCTGAACCGTGATGCCTTGACAAGCCAGAAGGTGACGTGGTGTGACCCACCAACACTTTGGAAGGTCTACCTAGGTCACCATAGCCCACTGTGATCCTGATTATCAGCTAGATGCAAGGAGAAGACGAGTCAACTTGTTCGAGGGATGTGACCTTCGATAGTCTCTGGGTACTGACTAAATACTTAGACAAAGTGCGAAAGAAGCTTCCGAATAAGGAAATTCCTGGAAGCCTTTGGACAATAGACCCAAACAACGCCTAATCTCTCGTCTGGACTCTCATGCGTGCGCTGGCCCTGCTGGCAGTCTGGAGCAACTTAGTGCTGCCGCGAATCTTAATATCAATACAAGCCACGTGTGATGCGCACAGTTTCATGTCTTTGATACGGTCGTGATAAACAAAGTGACACGTGGATCGTCCGAGTCGATATGGCTGTCTCAAGCTGATATCGGTGATGTATCTTGATTTCCCTCATCCACAACATAGCTGTTGACATCCGGTACAGAGCATGCTGCCCTCAGCTCGCATTATAATGAGGATATTACGAGCTGCATGCTCCCTGTTCCATTGCCAGGTAGCTCGTAGTGTCTTCATGTAAACGGTAATGTCAAAACCAAGGTTTTCATCTGAAAAAGTATTGTGGTGTGCTTTGGGTGGGTATATGATGTCATGCCCTCTCATTTTAGGTAAGAACTAAGTTTGGTCTGACGATACAATGGGCAGCGAAGGTAAGTGTCTATGTAACGTCATAGTGAAAAGCACACTACTTGCTTGATGTTTCCAGGTCTACAAAGGATGAGCGACGTGCTGTGGAAGGTTGTGCTTGTGCATTGATACACACATAGTGCTGTAAAATAATTTAACGGAGGCCACAGGTGCGTTTCCTTGGGTGGATTATCCACAGACACTTGCCTTTTTGCGACGTGTTGTCGGGGCACACCGCGAAATTCATGACACAGTCCCGCAAGGATATGTTCCACAATACGCATCTAGAGGCGTGACTTATTTTGTGAGGGTTAAAAGGCGACGCTGTTCTCTCCTATACTTCTCTCATCTTATTTACTTTCCACTCAATCTTGACATTTTGTCCACTTCATATAACTATTCAATAGTATGTCTCTGTAAGTCTACTCATGTCACCTGATAGGTTGGTGTTCAATCTTGAGTTGAATGACGCAGTTCATCTGATGATTTTCTTAGCAGGTCTATCCCTACGGCAAACCACCCTCCTTCATCCCCTGGCGACTCCAAGGAAGAAAATATTCCTACCGATGCTGAGATGTTTATGATCTCTGAACTTGGCTATGACCCACGAACCAACTATGTACTTTCCCCTTTCCCCGTATCTGTCACTGCCGCTAACTCGTTCTTTAGTTTTCTCTCCAATTCATGAAACCGCTTCTCTCTACGACCAACCACACTCGTTTTATTTTATCGTGTACTTATATATGGCCAAATCGCTTCATATCATCGACATTCATTTTGTACCGGATATTTGTTTTGCTGTTCTCAGTGTATGTTCCTCTCTTTGTGATCGCTTAGTGTATCCTCCGTATGTTTATTGGATTGCATGTTGGATGTAGCTATTCTATCTGTTGAGTTTATGTGGTTTCCGTACCTTGTCTATTGTGGCTAGTAAATGGCATCGAACGGACGTCCAGTGCACGTGCACTGGATTTGACCCCGGAACTTCGGAACAGTGCGTCTTCATGGTGCCGAGCGGCCGAGGCAGAGAAATACCTGCATATCACAAACATAATCCATCGCTCGCCAACTCAAAAGCTCGACTCAAACACGATAGCCCAACATGGGCCGAAATTTTTATTCGTTGAGACGTTGTGGTAGTACATGTACAATCGAAAACGAAGCGTCACTAGGCAAATATAGAAGCGATACAAAATTACAAATTGTGCACTAAAGAACAGAGAGGAAGAGACGAGAGAAATCAGTCCAAAGTATTGATGTATGTGGTGATCTGCCCGAGTCAATCAGTTGATTGACCTCGCTACCTCGAACTGCGCTCACCGAATGGATGCCTCAATGCAAATGTGGCAAGTGACAGTGATGATGGTACAACTTGGAAGTGAGAGTTTGAACCGAGTGATCTGAGCCAATCGATATATGTAAGGGCGCATTAGGGTTGCTGAAGCGGCAGCTACTGTGTCACATAACCGAGAACTTCTGGTGCCTCCAATCAAGGACATTATTGATGGTACAGTTTGAGAAGACCGTTCGGGCGAGGATCTGAGGGGTATATGGTGCGAAGTGAGGTGTGGTGGGTAGACATATAGCCTGTTAGTTGAAGCCGTCGAAATGACCCTTGAGAATCCTCTCGCCCATGGGAGAAGGCGCGCGACGTTGGCGTCCAGTGTCAATGCTCACCGTGGCTGAACGCCTTGTCTTGCGAATAGGAAATACGGGCAATACAGTCATGGTAGGGGAGACTGCGGAGTTAGGTGGAGCAGTGGGGTTCGTGGGACTTCGAGAGGCAGTATTATCCATGCCGGGAGGCTGTAGAATGAAGGAAATTAATGGGACATCATACGATGATTAAAAAGAAATACCTTTGCAAGCGCACTTCCGAGAGATAAACGCCTTAACAACCCAGCACCACGGTCTTGCTGGGCTTCAGGGGCAGGTGGAGCGGGGGCAAACCTGCCAGACCGGCGAGCATGAACAGTTGCTGGAAGTTCCTCGGGAGTGTCTTCTATGGGGATAAGTATGTGTTAGTAAGAGCAAGAGGGTAAGCGACGAGTGAACCGACCATCAAATGAAGGTTGAGCACCAAAGCCGCGGTAAGGAACAGAAGATGGAGATTTTGAGGTTGGGGACTGAGACAGGAACGAAAGGATGGGAGAACTGGATGGGGAAGCAACTGGAACACGGGGAGAATTTAGGCTCAAGGGGGTCTGGACTTGAGGGGGAGAGCCAGGTAAAGTGGACGCGTCCGACGAAACCGACATGGAACGATGTCTCCAGTGATGGGTAGTCATCGGAATTGGCTGTGAATGCTTTACTGAATCGTCCTTTTCATTATTATCTTGGTGCATATTGAATTTGGTGGTATATGTAGAAGGAAAGGAGGGCAAGGTTTAGATTTACATTATCAGTCATACGACCCTTTATAATTGGCGATCAGTGGCAATAGCCGAATGTGTCATCCCACGTGGTCATCATAATTACAATTAGTCTGCCCCCATCGATCGATCATTTCTCCTTTTCACTGGTGCACCTACCAAGTCAGCTGACACTCTGCAAGATACGGAGACCACAATCATCATCACGGCAATGAGGTGAATATTGCGGGGTATGGAGTAGATAATGCGGGGAATTAATATCGATCACGAGACTCATCGGCAGACTCAGAATAAGACATCCACATGTCAGAACTCGATTCGTCTGACCGACATCGATCAGCTCCTAGGCTCACCTCCATGTACCTTGCGAATGTTCGTGTCAATCGTTCTCACAGAAATTGCGTTCTCTCCAACGAAATACGCGCCTAATGATAGCTTCAAACGTTGTTCCGGAGCCAAGCTGCAGAATCGGGACTCACCATCATGGCGTAAAGTCTTACCATACTTATCATTTCTTTGGAAATAGATCCGGAAACTGTTCATCCAAGACTTGACCCACATACGTGTTGTCATATCTGTGTGAGGAATTTGGTTTTGATTTACTTTGTTCGGGAAGCTTGGTTTCAGGGCGATGACGGTCACCATGGCTTGTGCACGCTCGTTCTCACCCAACACACGTTTGTTCACTTTCTTATCTTATCTTTCCCTCATTGCGTCGTACCCAGCTGAAACTTTAACACGAACTAACTGTGTAAGGGGTCCCACAACGCCCAACACACCACCCACATTTCAAATATTTGAGGCCCATCATGATTCATTTATTTTAATCCTTTTTTTGCAACGACGTGTCATAGAATCCAATCTTGCGATCAATCAACCCTTTGTTAACACCCACACCACAACGGTGTAGCCCAACCTTACCAGCTGCGCCTCCGTTCATGCTAGTATGCTTGGATCCGCAGCAGCGACTCGGTAGGGTTAGTCCATGCCGCATGCGACTCTCTGTTTGTTCGCGAGCATGAGTATTTGTCGATCTCTTGTGGTCGTCTTGTCGTTGCAATGCCGTTCTAACTTCCAAGGATGTCGACGTGCACTGGCAAGACTCTAGATCAGAAATGCTTGTTACTACAAAAGGTGTTCAGGGCACCGTAGCCTAAGCTGTCCTACTCCCTGAATCTAGAACTAGGTTCGCGGTATATATATACCTGACCCAGGATGAACTGTCAAACTCGACGCCGCGGAACAAGTGCAGAAGAACCACGTGCAAGTGAGTACCCTTTGCTATCACTGTGATCGGCAGCTGGTGGTATTATCAGAACCTTGGAAACCGGCGCTTTACTCAAAGATGGTCAGCTGCTCGCCTGATTGAGACTTCTGCCGCAACTTGGTGCGAGTCTATCATGACTGCGTGTCGCTCTAGTACTGCCATACTAAGCACCTGAGTATCAAGTGACCGCGTAGACCCACACGGACAGCATCCGACTTTGCTATTAACAAGTTGTCTCGTGGGCAGCAACGCTTAAGAGGTGGACGGCGTTTCTTGGCGGATCTTATTCTCTCTGGAGTATGTCTTCGCTAGAAGCGTTACATGCAGAGCACCCGCTTCACTTGAAATGCGTTGACAGGAGTTTTCTTTTTGGACTTTCTTGCAATCAAATACAATACAGACAGAGAAGATCAGGGGATAGCCCGAAATCTCATCCTCTTATCCAACAAGAAACCGTCGACGTTAGAAGACTAGGAGGTTGCAAATTGCGAGTCAATTTGCGACCGTTGCTCTTATCTCCGCTTGGAAGGCTGTTCAAGCTTTATCACCGAAACAACATATGTACTCGAGACCAACCTCGCAATATTCCCTACCGGACCGTCTTTGCGTCCACCGGTACGTGTCGTAAACGTAGCATAACGGCATCAGAATTTCACCCTCGACAGCAGAATCGTCTCATTGTACTCGGGGCCGCGGTGGTTTGGAGTTGATGGCAACAACCAGTTTAGAATGGGCGGCACCCGTATTTGGTTTTCAGATCCCCAGAGCTGGCATCCCTTCACGCGATGCTGTAGCAAGGATAGACCTTAATGCAGCAAGGAAGATGTAGACCAACCAGCCGATTAGTGCCGAAAACATCGTTGCTTCTCAGCGTTCTCATTCCCTGGATGGCGTATTGTCAGCGGCTCCGAAAAGATCGTCCTTCTCTCTCCCTTATCTCCAATCTGTTCGATGGACGAACCACAGACCGATAGCAATGGTGCTGGTAACGGCCGCCCGGTCATTGACCTTTCACACCATCTGTCGGGTGAGGCTAGGAATCGAGTTGCCAACCCTCTGAAAGATATCCTGCGGGTAATCAGCGAATGTCCGGTTACTGATCTCATCAGCATGGCAAACGGTAATCTCTCTCATTGTCATCCATAGTGATGAAATGTAGCCAAACGAATGACTTCCAGGTGATCCTCATCATTCGTTGTATCCTTTCAGACAAATTATGTACGAAGTACCATCTGTGCAAGATGCATCTGATCCAGTCACCTCGTGGCGGAACAACTCTGGGCTCGCGCAGATCATACGTTCCTACAAAGATCAGGAATGCGCACTGTCCATTCGCGACGCCTTCCCATATTCCCGGGCTGCTGGACTCAAACAGTGCATAGACGTGCTCACCGGCTTCACGAACTTGATATTTGCTCCGCCGAATCATCATGTGACGTTGACATTAGGGAACTCTGATGGTATCACGAAGGTTTTTCGCCTCTTCGGGGAGAAGGGAGATCACTTCTTGACTGATGAGTTTTCCTTTCCTAGTCAGTGGAAGTAGACTATTCGATAGTTGCTCTGAGCTAATTTTATCATGCTGTAGGTATGACAAACTGTCCTCTCGCATACGGCGTCAAGTGGGTTGGTGTTAAGATGGATTCAGGTGGTATTATTCCTGAGGAATTAGAAAAAGTTCTCGTCAAATGGGATGAGGTAAAGTCAGGACGACGACCTCATGTTCTCTATATCATCCCGTAAGATTCCAAACTTCAGTCTGAAACCGCATCACATAGTCGTATCATCAGTGTCGGCCAGAATCCCACTGGATCAACGCTGAGCGTGGATCGTCGAAAGAAGATCTATGCCATCGCACAGACATGGGACTTAATTATCATAGAAGACGGTAAGTCGACTCGGCGGTGTCATCGCACGTCGTCTGACATTCTTCTCGCAGATCCTTACTACTTCCTGCAATATGATATCCCTCCGAGTCAAACGCACTGCCCGCCAGCAGGCCCTGATGGATTTATTAAAGATTTCAGAAGCACCTTGATACCTACATTCTTGTCGATGGATGTCGACGGCCGCGTGCTTCGTATCGACACGTCAGTAACCCCAATAAAACCCAGATCACTTTTTGATCTTCGTATCCACTGTTTACAGGTTCAGCAAAGTGCTTGCCCCCGGAATGCGATTGGGTTGGATCACAAGCAACAAGCTTTTTCACCTAAAATTAGCAGATTACACCGATTCGTCGACCCAGCCACCGCACGCCTTCGGGCAGATGTTCGTTACCGAGATGCTTAGCGAACATGGCTGGAAAGTCGAGGGCTTCTGCCGGTGGCTGAGGAGCTTATGTGTGGACTACCAGAGCCGCCGTGATTTCCTCCTCGACGTTTTCCGGCGCGAAGTAGAATCCACCGGTTATGCCAGCGTAAACTGTCCCGAAGCGGGGATGTTCGTGTGGATAGAAGTTTTTTTCGAGAAACATCCTCGGTTTGTTCGCGAACGATATTCTGGCGGCTCGCCTGTTATTGCACGGACAAATACGGAACACCTCCTGAAGGAGCTTTTCGAAAGGTTGATGAATACCCATGGCGTCGTATTCATACCATCTTCCACATTCGCTATTCCAGAAAATCCCCTATGGGTGGAAAGCGATGGGCATGTGCCATTGAGCGATGTGAGTGTTACTAAAATCATGGACCGATTAGTACTTTGTTTGACTCTGCGACAGCGCACCAGGTTTCTACGTGCAACGTTCGGTGGCACTGAGGAGATCATCGAGAAGGGTATGATACGCCTTGGCAAGGGCTTACGAGAATTCTTTCAGGATAAGTAGGCGCAGTGTTACTTTCAAGTACGGCTATATGTAGACAAGATCATTACAAGTACATTGCATATATGAGAATCGTGATGAAAGATCGAATCGTGCGCGTGATCACAAAGGCACAGGATCTTCTAGTTTCAACGTCTTGTCAGCGACACGCTTCGTGAATTCATCTGCTTTGTCCAGGTTGGCTTGTATTTTCTGGTCTCTGCCCCCTAGGGCCAGCTCAGAGAGTGTCCATATCTTCTTCATCTTTGGTACAGTCTCCCGTAAACCGAAAGCAACCATGAGGAAGTTGTCAACAGGGACACCGGCATTTCGCAGGCAATCTAAGGTGCAATTAAGGTACCCTGGAAAATGGTTATAACACGTGGGCGCAAGTCTGCATTGGAACACTTACATGCACGCAACTCGTCATCCACGGGGTACTTGCTGGATGCAGTCGTGTACTCCCCTGCCCCTTTCACAAAGCTGAACATCCTTTCTGCAGGATTACTGGCGTATCGGGCCGATTGCACGTGATAAAATCCGATAATTCTGCAAAGTAAGGTGACGATAAGCAGAGGACCGCAAGCGTGGGGAGGAAGAGGGCATACGCATGACCAAGTGCATCAGGGTAGATGATAAATGACGATACGAAGCCAGGGTCAACTGGCTCACTATCGCGTGTCTGTTTGGCTATTTCGGTCTCTTTGAGAAGGTCCTCAGCTTCTTCCTTCAGCTGTTCAAGGGGAAAATTGGAGTCCAAGCCAGGGTCGGCGCTGTAAGCCTGCCATGCGGTTTACTCAGCGTCCAAGAAATAGAGCGACTCGCGACCCACGCTCATCAACATCTTGAGGTACAAGCTGCGGATACCTATTAAGAACGAATGTTCGAAAATGGCTCCCCTGTCGGACTTGGGAACGTCCTTCCAAATAGTTCTTCCCCATTCGACCAAGTCGAGAGCTCGTCTGTAATACTCGACACCAGCTTGAGGTTGTTGTCTTAAACCACCCTCGAATGCAGCTCTCATTATCCATGCACTGCAGTGAATGATCAGTAAGGCTTAAAAGACGGAACTCGTCCTTACGTACCGAACAGTCACGGACATCGCGGGGCGTACATCACTCCAGCCATTCTCCTTCAACCGTTTCTGCGCCAGTTCCTTGACGGTCTCGAGTCCTTCAGTATCCCAGGCCTTACGAGCCGTAACTTCGAATAAGACTGCCCCTTGGTTAGTGCACAATACGTAAGGCTAGAATAAGATCACCTTGTTGGTTGTACATGTCAAACCAGTTATTGCAATTAATATGAAAGACGCGATCGTCACGCAGCAAACCATTGCTCAGATGCATCAACCCCTGCGCCGTGTAAGAACCACATGCGCGTAAAACAACTGTGAACTCACATCTAGGTTCCCCTGACACATAAAACCACCTGGCGCTGAAGGGTGAGGGATTTTTTTCATTCCCTTCATCACTTCTACTCCGCTGTTGAATTCCTAGTAAGAACTTCGATGTTAGTACCGCTATTTATTTGGAAACAACGGAGATCACCTCATACGCAAGTGCGATGACCCAAGCCTGCAAAAATAGTCAGTAAGAGCGTGTAAGACCACGGCTCAAACTCACACTGCTAGATATTCTTGCATGTCCCGCTTTCCGGAGCTCAGGAAGCATATCCGTCGCCACTTGCCAAGGAAACTTGCCAGCTTTCTCATTCACCGAGAGAGGAACGATAGGTGGCGCATTCAAACGCGCATTCACTGCTCTCAGACCAGCAGTATATTGCTCTTGTTGTTGTCGCTCTGCAGGGCTGAGCTTATTTTTTGGGAGCGCGTCCAGGGCCTTCTGCCAGGCATGGGCGCTTTTTGGCCAATCCGCAAGCGACTATGTACTTCCAGAGTGAGATCGGGGAGATCGGGAGAGTGAAAGGACTTGCGTCTCGAGATGCTGCCAGTCGCGACCACGCTTTGGCATAGCCTGGATCCAGCTCTGTAGCCTAACATACACATTAAGCCCATGTACGCAGCGACTGTGGTAGTACTTACTATGTGCGCATCATCCACGGCATCTAAATATCTATTTAAAGATCGAAGTCGACCACAAAATAAAATACTCTTGGCAAGTCACCTGCTCAGGGCATGATTGCAAGCAGCGCGGTTTGCGTATAGAACTGCATTCTTATCATCCAAAGCGATGGCCTCGGTGTATTTGACAATCGCCCCAACAAAGTCTTTCTTCTTGAATAGCTCGTTACCCTCGTCCTTGAGCTGTGGTGCTGTCAGTTCGGACATGTTGAAAACCAGAGAAGAAGCTTCGAGCAGTTAAAGCGTGGCTTCGCTGTTGATGCAGATCAGACAGTAAAATCGCTGCAAAAGACGAAGAAGGTGATGGTGGAAGCTAACGCTGAGTTGACAAGTTAAACTTTGCGCAGACTTTGAGGCGGGGGCAACCGATCAACACGAGGCGTGACCATCTGGGCTGGAGCATTTGTTACGTGTCGGGAGGTCCGATCGACGCCTAGGCCTGGCGTAGTAATGTCGAGTGGCGTACTCGTGCGTCGAAATACTCAGTGTTCTCGTTCGGACTGAGGGCATTGGATACCGGTTTTAATCACTCATGCAAGTAATAAATCGGACTAGTGAAACAAGTGAGATTCACCAATCATGTTGGTGGAGGCAGGCAGTAAAAACTACAACTGAACCAGTGATATGTGCCGCGGGACGTGCTCATTTGCGAGATGCCAGGTGGATACGGGAAAAATGTGGTTTTTAGCACCATAACAATAATCCGTGATGGGTTGTTATAACCGATCCCCGGTGACGTTCAACATGTAATTCATTTTATGATCTCAAATATACTTGGTAGTCAGACTGGTTGGAGTCTAGTCACTCATGTTCATTTAAGGTGGTAATCGATTACTATTATACTACGAATAGTATCAAAGGAGAGGATTTAAGTAGGTGGTAGCGCATGGGGAGTACTTACTACAAACCCAAGGAATTAACGGGCCAGCGAAAAGTGGAGGGTATCGCAAGAGTGAAACGTTCGATAAGGTGTTAAAAGTACATGCAAAAAGTTGTGCAACGAGCGTTATGATTGGTAAACAGGCAATAGGCCTTTAATAGCCTTGAATGAGTGTGGACGGCGATGGCGTGTGAGTGTCCGAAAGGAAGTGCGAAGAGAAAATCAATTATGTGTGACTCATAAAGGAATGGAGGGCGTTTGTATTCGTGCACCGCTTTGAAATTGCAAGATGTGCGGGAGCAGCAAAATTGTTCAACAGTATCATGGATTAGGAAGAAGAGATGTCATCGATGATCAACCCTTGAATCCGAAGATCCGCGCGATCAATCCAAGAATGCTAGCTCACTCAGTCGGCGACTCTCTGCATCTTGGATACCCTTGGTTTCGAGCAGTATGCTTCCACGGTTGTGCATCGTCGGTCTGATAGATACTCGTGGAGAGGAAAGGTGACTGGAAGTACTCGATAGATCCGCACTAGACCCTGAATATCTGACGCTCCCAATTACCGAGCGACGCAAATTGGTTAGCGAGTTATTGCCGAATTTGGACAGAGATGTTCCGATCGATGAGCTTCTGCGAACATTTGGTTCTGTCGTACGCCGCCGGGATGAGGGGGCCGGGAATGGAGAATATGAGCTCTCCTTGTCCGGTGAGACCGGTGGGGATGTGTGCGGCTGGAAGGATGATCCTGGAGGTGCAAGATAGGTAGAAAAGTTACAAGAGATTGGGCTCTCAGGAAGGGTAGCATGACCCGGGGAAAAAGAGTCCTCCACTGGGGTGGAAACAATTACTGGCGGATGAACATAATGCGGCGGCGGTGTTGGAGGCACATGCTCTGCAGGTTCTTCCTCCAGTACTTCTAGATGCGAAGATGGGGACAGGGGTGGAACGCTACTGGAAATTGAGGATCTTGCTATGAATGACATCTCGGGATTAAGGTCCGCGCGAGTGGAATCGGAATCACATGTTGAGCTTTGGGGTAGTGATGGAGATGCCAAATGTGACATCGGGGATACCCCTGATGCCAGCGCACCAAAGCTGGGCAGCTGTCTTGGGTAGAATGCAGACCCGGAGTCCGAGACACGCGCTTCACAGGAACGATTCATGGACAACCATTCTTCCTTAATTTTCGATGCCGCACTGAAACCACTCTGGTATTGGTCGGGGACAGGGAGTGTAGATAGACGTTCGTCAGCCTCACGCTCCTGCTCGCTGAGATCTTTTTTGGGGGGAAGCAAGCCACGCTCGCGCAGCGCAGCCTCGCGGTTCTCACGTGATGTAAAGGAGTTAGGAAGCGTGGGAGAATGGGGAAGAGTGACGCGGGGTGATCGAGGAGGTCGTGAAAAGTGTTTCACATCAGCGGGGATATGCGTTGGATGCGGGGGTGATGACTTGGGCTGTGAAGATGCGGGGACGGTGATGTGTAACTTTGAAGTTACGCGACGAATCAACGAGGGTTTCATGTCAGGTGGTAGTTTGGTCGTAGGGGGCGAGGATTGACGGATATTGGTAGTCGACCTGTAGAAATGAATATCAGCAAAATAAACCCTCGGAACATAATCCGATATGAAAGCGAACAACAAAGAAGAGAAATTAGAGTTCCAAGAACATGCGACGACCGACATGCAAGACCCGCACAAGTGCCACGGAAAGGGATACCCGAAACTCACCTTAGGAGACCAACGCGCTTCTTGGTTACCTCCACTGGAGGCTCTAGAAAATGAGTGCTGGATTTTTCATTCACGACTTCAACATAAGACTGTTTGCTGGTGCCCCCTGCAGGCAGTTCGGGCAGTGTCTTTGGAACGTTCCGAGGACGTTCAGTGGATTGGCGGGCATTTGTGATGTGGAAACTGATACGACGGTCGACACGCTCTGGTGAAGAGAAACTGTCATTGTCCTCCTCGGTAGGTTTGGCAAATGACTTTGACCGCCAGCGGAGACGAAGAGCATCAAAGTTGATGAGAGAGGGCATGACTATGGTCTTGCCGCGGTGTTCGACGATGAGCTGAATCCAGGTGTGGGGGGACAAGTTAGATGACAGCTCTTTTAAGTGAAACTAGAAAAACACGGGATAGGAATAAAGGTGGAGTACTGGGGAGTGGCGGCGTGACCACTATAGACTGGGTTCAACTGCAACCGATATTTAACACGGGGTGGGACCACAAGGGGTGCTCGAACACATACTCGTAACCCTTACCTGGTCTGCTATATACTTGTTCGGTTGACGTATAAGCAGACCCAACCAACTAATTGAAGCATGTTTCCCTGCAGCTGTTAATTTTTATCAATATGCATGGTTTCCGCAAAGACTTCCACGGGGGTATGAATGGCGTGATCCGATAGATTTTGATGGGAACAATGACGTTTGGGGGTCGAGAAAGCAATGTCAAGCGCCCATTTCCATATATAGCTGTTAGTGCGGTTATGCGCATATATATATTTAAATCGGAAAAATGTTTTAATCAAAAAGAATTAATTTGCGACATAAATTTTCAACGTCACCCTTTTTATTCAAAACATACTATTTTAACTCATCCTATTCGGCGAGAAGCAACAAGACCGCTATGTAAGAACCCTTGTCAAAAAAACACTCGATGTGTCGAAACTCGAGGCTTCCATCATTGATCATCATCATCTTCCGTAATCACGTTCGGGTATCACCGCTGAACGAGGTCGTGTGCGAGGCTTTGTAGTTTACACCATGTGTCCAACGTTCACCATGATTGGCGGCTTGTTGCTTCTCTTCCCTATCTTCGCTTATTGACGGCGTACACTACAAAGCGTGGAGCTGCGTGTAACTCACAGTTACCGTCTCCTAACTATCAGGCAGACCTATTTACCGTAACAAAACCTTAGTAGCGCAACATTTAGCTCCGTATACTTGTTGACCCTAGTCTACCTTTCTAAGGAAAACTTAGATGCTAATTTTGTGCAAGAGCCCAGCAGGTGAGCCAGTTCACCTCGGCGTTTCGCGCTCTTTATTGATTTGTTGCTCAACCGTCGTGGACGATCATTAATGTCCATCAACTTTTGCTTCCGTGGCGCCGGAAGCAGGAAATAGTTTTGGTATTCTAGGCAAGTATGAGCACCGACTTGGACGTCAATGGCAGTTGAGATACTGAACATGATTCGCGGATCTCAACTAGTCCTGCGAAGTTCAGGTAAGTAAAATTACTCATATCCTGTTGGCATGCCTGGTGCCTCCTAGTGCTCGTGGTATTGTAGTCTGATAATACAATGTGTATTGATCGGGGACCTATACTGTATGTCAGATAGGTCCTTTACCCCGGACTAGATCGCACGTATCGACTGCGCCACCGTGTATTTGGCTGTTGGAATCACGGTCACCGGCTCCGTCTGGCTGAAGGTGATGTCGACCGGTGACAGTTGATACGGCAAAGGCAGCTACGACAGCGGACAACGGTGACATATCTCGCAGAGCATCGTTGCAAAAGGAAGCCCAAGGGTCATAGAAGCTTCGCAATTTGAATATCTAACCCCCGCTCAAGGCCCACGTTTGCATGCAGGCACTTCATATCCGCTCAGTCATGGGAAATTCGAGCGTGAAGGAACGAAAAGCTGTCAGATTCTCAGTTATGATAATAGTCACAACACAGCCGTAGATATGAACTGACCATTGACCACAGGCTATTCGATGTAGATATGAGCTGACAGACTCGAGGCCATAAACGCATGACGGTCCGAGGTATTGCTCAATAAGGAAACGTGGAGAACCGTTGTCCTCGCGATGGATAACTTTGAGCCATTCATGATCAAGCGCCTTTTCTTTATATCCACTATGTAAATTGCTCTCTATGGTAAAAACAACTTTCGAAGCCGAGAATCGGAGAAGCTCCAGAAATACGGACTTGCCGACTCGTCTTATATTGGGAGTTTACACACTTTACCCTCTCTCTCGCTCAGCATGCATAGTACGTCCGCAGTGCATCTGAGTAGAGATGCAAGTCCTGAAGTCCTCATTAAAATGAAGGTGAGTTCGAACTTTGGCGATCTGGTAAAATGAACCAGTTCTGACGTTCATGAGACACCGCAGTACGCTTACGGTAAGTTCTATCGTGCGGTTGTGTGGCTGCATAGTGACCCCCAAACGTGCACAGTGGCTTTAGTGGCACTGTGGGTAGGTAATGCGGAAAAAACTACTCCCTTCTGAAACTGAACCTTTCCGTCAATTGAGGCTTATGACTATGTCACTACTTTGGATGAAGAGGTATGCGTGCTCCTGCTGTATTGATCCAATAGTAATATCACTATCGTCTTATTTCATCAGCTGCCATTTGTTACAAAATCGAGCTGGAGAATAGCCAAATATCTCTATCTCGTCTGTCGATATATGCCTTTTATTTATCTGGCCGTAGTCTTGATCCGTGAGTCCGTTTCGCGCTGATAGTTGTTTTTGACATACCCCATTTATCAATCAAGGGACACTGGAAAGCTATCCATCGCTCGACGTAAGTTGCCGTGTAGACGCTCATCGGATATCGCCTTTTGACGTTCCTGTCACTATAGATGTGTCAAACATACTACTCCCTGAATTCATGTAAACGACCGATTTTAGCGGGTGACACTAGTAATCTGACGCCACGTTCTAGATCTTGGTATGCTGATAATTCTCTCAGCAGAAAGTATGCCTTTTCTGCATCATGCACCACGGACGATCCTGATCATGTGTATCAAGGCATATTTTGTGTGCGCACATATGCCATTTGGGACCGTTCAAAACGGGTATTATGGGCCTTCATTGGCAGTGTCATTGTAAGACTCGCGACATTGCTGTCTCCGCTTCTCGCATCAATTGACCGCGTCAGTTTCTCCTGACGCCCATAGTTGTCATTCTCGTGAAATACAATTCCTCGACAACCGGTAAGTGCTCCTCGGATCTCCTGATGCTCTGCGAGTCATTTGGTGGATGTTCACGCTCCTCCAGTCACCAGCTCGATCGCCATTGGGATATCGGGTTGTTCCAAGACCGGTGAAACTACTGCTGTGCTTTTTGTGTACGTTCTCATGGTCATCGCGGAGTTAGGTGAGAGGCATGCGATATTATTTGATTGTCATCTAAACCATCGCAGAAATATTGTGCTTGACATTGTATCGAGCCATCGGTAACTGCCGGCGTGAACACGGACGTGCTAACGTGCTCAAGGTTCTTTTACAACATAACGTATTCTACTTCTTGTGCGGGGTTGGTAAGTTTTATCGTCGGTTCCTATCACGCACATAGAGTAATGCGTTCGTAGTGTCTTCTCTGGTCCTCATCGTTGCGATTGCTATATTCCCCGTCAGTACCTAATTTTATGAGTTCACTTCAGTATTACTGATTTGATCGGCGTACAGGCATCATACTCTGATTTAGCGTCCAGGTGGGTGTTAAATTCCGGTAGCGATTTACCACGCTGATCGCCTGGGAAGCATACAAATTACCGCCCATGCTGCCCTGGTCACGAGAATGCACCGAGCGCTATGGAGATACAACGAAGATTATGCCCATCCAGACGAATTTTCCCTGACCACATTCAGTGCTGCCAGTATTCCGCCATTTCGGACTCTGCAAAGCTCGGTTTGTATTGTGAGTAATCCTGTGACTTTACGATTCCGATCTAGCTTTACAAGCAGCAATAAATAGACAGACGAAACTTATGGGTTGTAAAGATCCGGATTACACCCCTACGAACATGACAGAAATGACATCTTGGCGACATTCCATGCGGCCGTTCCGACGTCAATGCGTGGTGCACTCTTTGGCGAATGGACATGCGATATCGTATTTTCCATGTCGCGACTCCTCGCTTAGTCACAGGAGCGAGGAAGGCATCGATACATCTCCTGCCCACCCTTGAACAGCATGAGAATTGCTGTTTTTGTTATAGTTCGATAGACTTCAAATATCGGACGTAGGCTCAATTAATGTCAGATGCAATTGATCTAGCCATTCCGTCGTGTTCATCTTTAGCCGGTGTTTATTTCGGCAAGCTTGTTGGGTTTGTGGAGAGGGTGAGATGTAATGAAGGGAAATCAAAGGTTCCAAGCGAGGATATAGCTGCGGATATGGAAGTCTCAGATGGAGGATTTCCCTGTCCCGATCAAGTTCTTGTCAGTATGGTTGCGGTGCCAATACATGCTCCGCTGACGGACCATACACTTCAGCTGATTAAGAGCTGATGTGGTGGAAATGCCATTCCCAACGTCTGAGGTGAAGTCGCAAAAAAGGATCCTGGACACCATCGCATTAGTGGTCTAGGGGAAACTCCAAGATCTGCGACTGCGCCTCTTGAGTACGGAAATGGATATTCAACGTAATTGGTAGTGCGGGTGACGGTGTAAGGGTATCGCGGACATAGACTCGCACTGACTGACATACCATTAATGTATTCTCGCGAGCAAATTCATGGTATTTGGTCAAGGCGATGAAAGGATACTCCGATGGCTTGCCTAATACACATGTATGGCAGTCGATATATCGTGATATAATGAAATGACTGTTAAGAACTGTCAGAGTGATTGTCAATGAAAGGCATAGCAGTAATGAAGCAAACTTACCTATCTATGATTCTAGCCCAACAATCAATTACTCTACTCGTCCTCATAGCCTTGTACAGGCTTTCTCGGCCGTTTCGGCACTGAAGAGAAGAGTCGCATTTAGAACAACACGATGCGAACCAAAACTAGATAGGCAACGACGTACCGGGATATGTGGTAGGTATAGGCTGTGCGGGAGTATATCCGAGCCAGTTCCTCCTGATTGCAGGCACACTCAGAGCAAGAACTGGTCCCGCGAGCCCGAGGACGCAAGAGTAAAAGATGACTGGTTGTTCATGTGCGAGGTATTGCTAGAGAGTATTGGCGAAGGATATTAACGTTTCAGGTCGAATAGCACGTACCAGATGCCTGTAGCCCCTTCGGAAAGGAGATATAATGGATGCCATAGGATTAGAACAATGCAGGCACCAGGTTTCTGGTTGGGCCTGCTGGCACTTCGAGGTGCGGAAGAAGTCGTATTTGTTTGCGTTTATTGTGTAAAAGCTTTAGAAATAAATATGAATAAACAACCGTTCACCAAGGTGGCCGCAGGCTGATAGTTGGCGTTGAGCAATGCCCAGATATGTTTTACTGGCACGTCGTCTCTATTGCCAAGTATTCCGGCTATGATGTCCCGATCCAAGTTTGGCCTCCAATTCATACATGAGTCACTGATCCAGCCTGCCGATCGTGTATGTGTATCAGGCCTATGAAAACAATCTACGTATCGCAATACTACTTGGTAGACTCATGATCTGCTGACGTGCAACTTAATATTATCCAAAGAACTGTAAGCATCCCGTGAGACCTGCACAAGAAGCGCAACAACGGAGAGGGCATCCTGCGTGAAAATGCCAACTATGAATGCTTCAACCCTCCGAGGGACCAATTTCCGTGGCTTCGTAGATGATGATGCCTTGGATATCCGCGGAATGTGATTGCGGATAATTGAAAGTCTTCCACGGCGATCCAGTCAAACAATCTTTCTGATGTCGAGCGCTTTGGTCCCCCTCCGATGACATAGCGGGAAGCGACATCAGGTATCATTTTTCAGCTGCCTTGAGGCCTGTGATTTCCTCCTTCGCAAGTGTCTCTAATATTAATGATAAGCTGTATATTCACTAGGCTTCTGCTCAACAACGACTCGGACGAAGTTCATCCTGCACATCGGCAATCTCGACCACACGGCGTGATTGCCATTCGTGATGCTCTGCTCACCTTCCTTCAGCATGGCATGGCTGGTTTTGTTTTGGAGAGCCTGAATTGCGATTGCACATGCTGATGAGTTGATTCGCAGAGTCTGTGACGCTCTGATAAATTATTCTTATCCCATGCCGCTTTGCTGGCGTCGAGAATCATCTGTCTGTGATCGATGCCCGTGAGGATTGCTTTCTGGTAGTCCTCCTAACTCCACATTTGATTATCATTTTGCCACGGAGTAAGCCATTCAGGTCCTGACAGCGCGAGAACAACTACCAACAAGGAAGTCTATTGAACCTGTTAATGCAGCTATTGAACACGGTTGCAGCGGATCAGAGAGAAGATAACAATTACCAGAAAGTGCCTGGTACAGGGTGAATATGGGTCCATGGACAGGCTGACGGTTCTATTGGTTGGGCATCTTGCATCTAGAATCCCCGTGCAGAACGCAATCGCTAATGACCTGTGCAAAGGGTGTAGTGGGAAATACCATACTGCATGTATTTGATTATGCATCTGAACAGTTCCTGCGCAAAGCTGACATTCAAGGGGTCAGCAAGCTGCGGCCGTTACAAAACTGGCAAACACCAGGGACTCGCAAGTGGCTGGGCGTATCAAAAGCCCACGATGATCAAGGAGCGAGGCACTGCGTGACAATGTTGATATTGCAGCTGCCAAGTGGAATGTCGTATCTTGAGAACGAGTACTGCTGCCACACAAATAATTCGAAACGGCAGATACCATATGCTAGTTTGAATTGGGAAATTCGACACTGTTCTGCTCGCCAATCGTTCAGGGAATCAAAGTACTGCAGACGCAGTAGCAACTCACATTTTCATAGATATTGTGCAACTCAGCGCAAGGCAGGTGACATCTGCTCCCTATGGTTGAACTTTACGCTGATTTCAAGCATTTGCGTTGAACCAGGCGGGCTTATGATATGATCCCTCCCCGGCGGTGGGGATGTCTCAGTGAGCCTGACCAGCGACCTTAACTTTCCAAGTTCTGTAGATGGCAGGAATCTCGGTGCTACGCTCGGTGTCGGGCCCGCATGTCATCAATTTACTATGACAAGGTACTTTTTTATTGGGAGCTTGTTGGAAGACCCGGAATCCGGATTCTTAGCATGGCAAGCGTGGTTTCTGGGGTCCTACCATTTACGCAAAGGATCAATATGTCATTATGAAAGTTGCTCATTGGTAGGTATCCTTTGATCGCGACTTTCAAAATGGGTCGAACGCGCGCAAAAGTCAAGAAATCTGCATCCACTGTGACATACTCTTCACAATCGTCGTCGACTTCAGCAGCTCCAGCCATTTCCGCTCTCCTTGACAAGGCTCAAGTGCTCATCGTGCAATGCGACTTTCTTCTGGCACGCAAATTCATCGAACGTGTTCTCGCAAGGGACGATGGGTCAGTCAACGAAAAAAATCAAGCGAGGGAGATGATGGGTGTCGTGCTCCTTGAAACCGGGGAAGTGGACGAAGCGAGAGAGGCAAGTAGAAATTGTCACTTGACTCAAGTCGTGCACCTGATCATTCACATACTTTTAGTTGTTCCTAACCTTGCTCCCACCACATCCAACGGCTCCTACGCCTCCACCACCTTCAGCGCATCTTTATCTTGCGCAGCTCTCCGCCGATCCGAACACTGCTTTGAAGCACTATCAGGCAGCCATCGACATCCTTCAGACACAACTCAAGGGCAAGGCACCTTCACCCATCCAGGAAGATGAACAAGATGGAGAGGATGAGGTGAGAAGTAATATTGTGAGGGCTTACGTCGGGATGGTCGAGATATGGATGGACCCCGAGTATGATCTATGGTGTGTCCTCAATTGAATTATCGGAAAGTCATCGCAAAAGATTTGACGTGTTTCGTATAACAGCTTTGACCCTGCTGCATCATCAACATGTGATTCCCTTCTGGCAAATGCTCTACAGATCGATTCACATAATCTCGAGGCTCTGCAATGTCTTGCCAGCGTCCGCCTCAGTCAAGAAAAAACAGATGAGGCACTAGCTGCACTTCTCACTTTCCCACCGTCCTCGCCAGATGCGCCTCCTGCGCGCAATCAAGCTTTGGTTGCAGCACTTCCTCTTTCCGTGCGGCTTGCGCGCGCAAAACTGCTCCTGGAGTGTGGCGCTTACCATGATGCTCTCGATGTTTTGGAAAATGTTCTTGCGTCCGATGATTCCTCAGTAGAAGGCTGGTACCTCATGGGGTGGGGGTGGTGGCTGGTGGCTGAACGTCGTAAAGAGGGGGGTGAAGTAGAAGGAAGTGAAGGGCTGACCTGGGAGGATATAGCCAGAGACTCGAGGGACTGCTTAGAAACTTGCCAAACGGTAAGTCTGCCCCGTTCCTATGCATTTTCTCTTGCCAGCTCCGCTGAAATGTTTGCGCAACCTCCTTTCATTCATCGGGTCAATATTTGTGCTGACATTTTCGACACAGTTGCACGAGTCACAATCAGATCCAGACACGCCTATATTAGAACATGTCCAAGAACTTCTTGGAACCCTGGATGCACTGGGTATCATGTCCTCCCCGGTTCAAGATGACGAAGAGGGCAACGGGGATGATTGGGAGGATGCCAGCGATGATGAGGACGTTGAAATGTCATAACACGATGTCACAAATTGTGGCTCGTGTCCTACCTCAAAACTGTATCATATCAGTTTACCTGGCGCCAATAATCCAGTTCTCTCGCCATGAAGAACGCATCTTGTCGACCATCAGTCATGTACTTGGATTGAGCGGATTGCTTTTACGGCCGCCCGGGTAGCTACCACAATCTGCTCAATCCCACTTCAAGTTGCGCGCCTCGCGAGATCCTTTTGCAGGGGCCATTTTCTGTGAATAGTTCTGTGATTCATCGAGCTTAAGAAATTGAATGCACTACCAATGTAGACAGTGCCTACCGGTGCTACAGCATACAGTATAATCCTGCTAATGTCATTTTTTCGGGGTTCGGGTCAGATGAGGTAGTAGTGGGCTGGTCGCTGGTAAGTTCCAACTATCGTAACCAACGCCATCATATTTGTTTGCTCATCTTGCGAACAGTCTATCATGACCCTGCAAACATTTCTGGCACATGTCCAAAGATGGCGATGACACAACACATCATTGGTGTCGGACCCCTGGGTAGCTCTGAGCCCAATACCACACTCGGAAATGAATGGCGATCGCTTTTTGCACTTCTATCCGTGGTTCTATAACACCAGCGCCCAAATAATCTCAATATTGCTCGTACGATAGTCCCAAGTACTGCCCCGTGGAGACCCAGGGCACATTCAACAGTGGCTTCCCGACAGGTCGCAGAGACTCGTTGGCCGTCATGCATCATGATTCACAAGTTTTTCACAATAGCTTCATCATACCTGCCAGTATCATCGACGATGCGAGGGATCAAGCCAACTCCTTAGGACCGACGACTCGGAGACCACTCATTAGACTTTTAATCTCTTCTGAGGATGGACCTTGTTAGCAGGGCGTATCAGGTAGAATTAAGCATACATGCAATGCTCCGGCCCGTCTACATGCAGGGACTTCCCGTTCTCGACCCCAAACTTAAATGAGCAGCTTTTGAAGATGATTTGGATGGACTACTGATAGCCATAAACGGCACATGGGGCTTGTTTCTGATTCAGACCTCCGTTCTAGATGAAGGGAACCTACTGCTGTGTCTCTCTCACGCTCATAATGGTCTAGCGTATGTGGACCGGGTCAAGTTACAGACGAAGTGCACTTTTGGGAGGACCACAGCAGTCACAGCAGTGGTTTTTAAAGTCCCCCAGTGAGTTCTTTGCCTCATCGCTTTCATGCGCTCATAATGGGAAGAAGAACACAGAACAGCATTGGAATAGTAGTGCCCATTGATCATTGATCATCCTGAACAGCATTGGAATAGCAGTACCTATTGATCGTTGATCATCCTGTCGCAATAATTCGAAGAGTGTAGTCATGCAGTCGTGCAAGTGCGCCCGTGTCTTATTTTTGGCCCACACCCTCTTACACCCTCTCATTTCTGTATCTCGCCAGGTTATCCACCAGGATGCATTTGGCTGTGAGAATTGATTCATCACTGTCACAATACACGATGGAATGATGATGGTGCGTTTTCCATCAGATTCAGTACATTTACCATACTTTGTGCATCCTTATCTGATGGCACAGGCACAGATTGATGGAGTGGGTATCTTGTGATTGCAACCTTTACTACTTTGGTGATATGAGCGCTGGAGATGTTATATCTAACGCGAACGCCATGACTATACATCTACCAGGTTCCCTGCTCACTTACACCCCGTGACATCCCTCGAGTATGACCGTAGTTTCAAATGATCCTAGCTTGTGGCCAGTAATCTATTCGTTTCGTTTGTACAGCTATTTTTTAGGTTCGTGCAGATGCAGGCGGATGATGTCGGTGATGTCGCGATCTAACCTTAGCTGTGGTTTCGCAGTTTCTGCCTTTGCTGCGGTGATATATGATTATGGTAAGCGATGTAGTGAATATTCGAGAAACCGCTGATATCTTGATATTTTCAGTACTGACAATCGGACAAGAGGTAAGTCAATGCCATTACCGCAACCATCTCACTAATAGTCATGTTATAGATCGAATTGATCTGGGTGAGCAGAGTCCCATATCCAACGAACAGTGGGTAATTCAGGACAGAGACAACGATGGTCCCTGATGACTATCCTGTACCTCAGTGTGCGTAGCTTATGTTATAAGCACAGCTCGCAAGTTGTGCTGATTCCAAAATGCCCTAGATACGCTACATTGGCATACCGTATGTTATGTACGTGTGCAAAGGCTAATAACGTGGTGCTGTGCTAATAAGTCATCTCTCGCAATCAGTATGTTTGCTCTAGGTATGTCTTATATACACCGTATTGATGTCTTCTGACCAGTGGTATACAGAATCACTGTCAGTCTCGGTGTCAGATGCAGTGAGGATTTGTACCCATGTGTCCCATTCCCATTTAATCAACTGTACTCCTGTGTAGGGGTGAGTGAAATTCTCAACGAGCATGTTGGTTGAGATTGGCTCGACGTGACGACTGCAACAGGTGTGAGTTTGTGTGCAGTATTTGATACTACAAGGGTGATCACTAATTGGGTGGTTCAGGCAATATTATTGATACCGTACAAAATTGGATGAATGTGATCGTAGCTATCATGGTGGCCGGTAAGCTACGAAGCTGCAATGCCTCACTGATATCAACTCAACTGAAAGACTATGCAAGTCATCGTGATTGCTCGATTACATGCCATGTATCAGGGATCGAGAAAGATGCTTATCTTTCTCATTGTAATCTTCCTGGCTGTCAACATTGCGTGCGTAGTCATCACCGCAATGCTAATCAGGGATATTTCAGGGGGTAAGCTTTACTTAATGGGTTGAAAAACAAGGCTTAATGGACGAATTTCAGAGGAGCTGATACTCTCCGGCACCTCTATGTGCAGCTATAACGCTGTGGGAAACGCTGACCTTCTTGTTATAATGGTCTGGATGCTCAACACTGTATGGGAAGTCCTCGCACTGTGTCTTGCAGTCTGGATTTCTATAAAACACTTCCGTGACTTGCGACGGCTCAGATCATCAACGGGATCAACCATCGAGGACATGTTCACAGTGTTGATAAAATCCCACGTCCTTTACTTTGCAAGGTGAGCATGCAATGTGAACACGAGTGTCTTTTCCTTGACATTCTGCACGCGCTAGCTTTGCTGTTGTTGCATGCCTCCAGCTTGGTAGTCTCTCTCCAGCCATTTTGGTGCGCAGATCTGTCACCAAACTCTGCATGTGACCACCGTTCATCATTCCTATAGACCTCAAATTCCGTGGGAGCTGAGATATTTAATGGCGTTCTGGAAATTTTATTGGTTGTGCAGATGTTTGTGCTGGGACCTCGCCTCATTCTTGGCGTTCGAGAATTTAACGCCAAGCTCGTGGCCGACTCTGACGCAGGAACCCACATGACCTCGATCGCTTTCCAGGAGCGCGTACATGTGTCAACTAGCAGTAGTGTGTAGTACGGGAAACGCTGCGGGTGCTCTGCAGGGAGGAGAGAAATTGTTCGAAGTTTCGTCGTAATTTATTGCTGTTGTGGTAGAGTTGGAGAGAGAAGCGGACTATGCAAACCAATTTTTTGTTGTATCACTACAAGCACGTAGTACTACCTACTTACACACGTGCACCAGAAATCATGCGAAACATCTTGACCCAGTCTCTTGGTGTTTGACACTGAATACGAGAAGAATACGAGAACATGTGTGTACTTTCTCGTACACATCTCCTATCAGTTTAGATGTGTATCACTATAGCTTGTCACGCGTGTGTTTGCCTGCCAAAGAGCTCGCAACCTGAGAATTTCTCATATGCAAACTCCCGTGATGGTTACGTCTGCAGGGCATGCGTCTCGCGGAATTCATCTTTCCTTGCGCAGTCATATTCTTGGCAGGAGCGCGATGCGGGGTGCTGGAAGGGCTCCTAAATGTTGATGGTCGTTCCATTTTCATGATAATATTTTCTGTACTTATCACCTTGCAGTCCTCCTGGCAAGGGCTGCAGTGGTGAGAGCTGCGCGTGCATGAAGTATTATGTTCATTGCAGAGGGCTTGTGTGCGGGTGGCCATGGCCATGGCTATGAGTGTGAAGATGAGAGATTTCAGAAGCGATTGTGGCAAAGTCAGACAAGTACTATGATAGATCTTGGCTTGCTCGGCTCATGGTAGTCTAGACTTGGTGGCGGTGCATATACAGATGGTCGTGTCATGTTCGCACTCAGGATCACATGTCCTTTGAATGGGTTGAACGCGCACCAGGCAACCATCAACGTTTCAACATCCTTCACACACAACTCACATTCATCTACTCAGGGACTCGGAGATGAACAATACAAGAGGATGAAGTGAAGAGCAATATTGTGAGAGCTCATATCAGAATGGCCATGGTATAGATGGACCCTGAGTATGATCTATGGTGCGTCCTTACTTGTTGCAAATTCTTCGTGAACATACTTCGAACAACAGCTTTGATCCTGCTGCATCATCAACGTGCGATTCCCTCCTGGAAAAATAATGCTCCGCAGATCAATCAACGAGTCATAATTTTCATGCTGTGCAATCTCTTGCCAATATCCCTGCATCAATCTCACGAGAAAAACGGACTCCGGAGGTACCCCCGTGCGTAGTCAAGCTTTGCTTACTCTTGTGGCGTGGTTTATTAATACCACCATGTTCAATGGTTGGAACATGTCCCTGCAGTAGAAATCTGGTACCTAAAGGGGTGGGGGTGGCCGAACGCCGGAACGAGGGAGGCGAAGTAGAAGGAAGCATGAAGCTTACCGGGGACGATATAGCTAAACAGACCCGAGGGACTCTGCTTAGAAACTTGCCGAACGGTAGGTCTGCCTTGTTCATTCATCGTGGGTTAATATCTCAGTGAGGAACGGCCATTTTCCTTCAAATGGTCTGGCTAGGGGAGATTAGAAGGTAGTAGTAGTAGTAGGGAGGCCAGTCGCTGGTAAGTCACAACTATCACCATCATAAGCTACATTTTACTCACTCTGCGAAAAGCTTAGTTCGTACTTACTTCCATCTGCGCAGTCATAAGAACGTATCGATCGTACAGTCGTTGATGGTCCCAAATAAAGCGCCTCGGAGATTCATGGCATAACCCTCAAATTCAACAGTGGCTTCTCAACATGTCGCAAAGACTCGTCGACCATCACAAGTGCATTCTTCATCAGTTGTTTATAACAGTTGAGCTCCATGCATGCCAATGTCATCGATGATACAGGCGAGTAAGGCAATACTTGAGACTCTGAAAAAACTAATCAGTGAAATTAAAATTGTCCAATGACGAAACTCATCAAGAGGGCGTATTAAACAGGAGGAAATATCCTGCATGAATTTCATACTCTCAATCCGCAACTTTGAGGACAAATTGGGATGGGTTACTGACGGCCATGGGCTTTGCGCATGCACTTGTTTCTGATTCTCAGACCTCCGTTCTAGATAAAAAATTCTACAAACAGCGTGCGCTGTAATGATATGCGGCTTATTGGCCTTTGACCCTCCATTACGACGCTGGGACCATCAAACTGTTATCTCCTGCCCCTGGTATTGCTCGAACTCTCGCAGGGAATTATTTGCCCCATCTCTCCGTACACTGATGGTAGTCTGGGGCGTGTGGGCCAGGTCGTGTTACGGATGCTGAGGACATTGATGCAAGGCCGCCTGGGCAGGTCAGGTATATGTTTACTCCGTCTTGACCTATTCTATTTTTCACGTCCGAGTGTTCCGGCGTCACGCCGACGGAATGGGACCTTGTGGAAGAGCTGTTACTCTCACAGGCACGAACTAGCGAGGCCAAGAGAGCGAAGATAGTCAGCAAAACGGCTGGTCTTATCGACAACATCACGCTTGGGCCTGTGTTAGGTCAATGACTACATGATGCAACAGCTAAATCGATTCAAGTGTAGCAAGAATATCCAGAGAATGGAGTTGGAAGCAAGTTCCTGACAACATTCCGCGTACGTGACACTGGTTTGCGGGTCCACAACCCGAAATCTCCCTTGATTCAATTGAGGACTTCCACCTTCTACTTGATTTCTCGCCGCAACCCTAATTCATCAACCAATCAAAGGCTTTGAGGCAACAGCGAATACTATCCACATCATGCCGATTTCGGCGATACAGGCGCTGAGGGTGGTATATCTAGACGAACACCATCATTGTACATCCACCAAGTTCGCCACTCACTTACACACATCCCTTGAATATGACCCTGGTTTCAAATGATCCCAGTTGGTGGCCGGCAATCAGTTCGTTTCGTATGTTCAGCTATCTTTTCGGTTCGTGTAGATCTAGTCGGATGATTTCGGTGACATCTTTTAATCTGACCTGAACTATTATTTCGCAGTTTCCGCATCTGCTGTGGTGATATACGATTGTGGTGAGTGATATAGTTAGTGTTTGAGAAGCCACTGATATCCTTTTTGTATTTCCAGTACTGACACTTGGACGAGAGGTAAGCTGATGTCATTACCGTGACCGGAGCAACTACGTCGCTAAGAGTGATGTTATAGATCGAATTGATCTGGGTGAGCAGAATCCCATATCCAATGAACAGCAGGTAATTCGGGACAGAGGCAACGCTGGTCCCTGATGACTGTCCTATACCTCAGTGTACGTAGCTTATGTTTTTAAGGGCAGTCGGCAAGTTGTGTTGACTCCAAAATGCCTTAGATACGCTACACTGGCATATTGTATGTTGTGTATGTGTGCAAGGCTAATAACGTGGTGCTGTGCTAATAACCCATATCTTGCAATCAGTACTTATATTATGGGTATGTCTCATATATACTGTGTTGGTGTTTTTCCGACGAGCGCAAATATACAGCCTCTCCGTCAGTCTCGGTATCAGATGCAGTGAGTATCATGTACCCATGCCTCTCATTCCCATCTAATTAAATGCATTCATTCACAGGGGTGAGTGAGATCCTCGACGAGCATGTTGGTTGAACTTGGCTCAACATGACGACTGCAACAGGTGTGAGTATGTTTGGAAAGTTTGATCCTACGAGGGTGATCACTAATTGGGTCGTCAGGTAATATTATGGAAAACGCACAAAGTTGGATAAATGTGCTCGTAGCTGTTATGTTGGGCGGTAAGCTACAAAGTTGTCGTCATGCCTCAACGATATTGACTTGACTGAAACACCATGCAAGTCATCATGATCGCTCGGTTACACGCCATGTATCAGGGATCGAGAAAGATACTTATCTTTCTCATTGTAATCTTCCTGGCTATCAACATTGCCTGCGTAGTCATCACCGCGATAGCTTTCAAGTATGTTGTAGGGGGTGAGCTTCACTTATTGGATTGGAGGACAAGGCTCATTGGACAAACTACAGAGGAGCTGATACTCTCTGGTACCTATGCATGTGGGTATTACTATGTGGGAGACTTCGTCTTTCTGGCTGCGGTGATTTGGGTGATCAACACTGTATGGGAAGTCTTTGCACTGTGTCTTGCAGTCTGGATTGCTGTAAAACACTTCCGTGACTTGCGACGACTCGGACCATCAACAGGATCGACCATCGGGGATATGTTCACAGTGTTAATAAAATCTCATGTGCTTTACTTTGCAAGGTGAGCTTGTAATGCGAACATGATTGTCTTTCCCCTGACATCCTGCACTAGCTTTGCTGCTGTTTCTTGCCTCCAGCTTGGTTGTTTATCTCCTGGTATCTTGGTGCGCCGATCAGTCACTGACTCATCTGCATGTGACCACTGCTCATCATGTCTATAGAGCTCAAATACCGTGGGAGCTGACATATATGATGGTGTTCTTCAAATCTCCTTAGTCGTACAGATGTTTGTGCTGGGACCACGCCTCATCCTTAGCGTTCGAGAATATCACGCCAAGCTCTTGGCTGATTCCGACGCAGGAACCCACATGACTTCGATTGCTTTCCAGGAGCGTGTACATGTGTCGACTAGCAGTACTGTATAACATAGAAAATGTTGCCAGGCGCTCTGCAGGGAAGAGAAGAAATTTGCTTGGGGTTTTATGGTATATTTATTGGTGTTTCGGCAGATACGGAAAATTCATTTATAATTTTTTTTGGTCCCACAAAGAACTAGGGAAAGGGGTGAAGGATTGAGCGAGCTCGGGCATTGATATTGTGTCGTCACGTGGTTTACCAAAACGGGAAGTCACGCTAATCCAAAATCTATGCAACATTGATTCTTTGATGCGGTCGGCACCGTGACTGCCAGACCTCCAGTGCGACTCTCGTGGCGCGTCTGAGTCTTCTTTTCTCCCCTGTGCGTTCTCATCTCTGTTTTGACCTACATAGGAATAGTGCCGTATAATTTCAATTGTTGACGGAAACTAATCATCATGCATCATGAATCAGTGTGAAAATTGATGCATCAGGCTCAGTGATCACCATCATTGTCACGCAGATTCCCCATACTTACGATATCTTGTTCACCCTTGTGATATGATAACTTGCGACCAAGGCATAGAGCGACGAGGTGCGCGTGAGGATTAGGCTTTAATGGGTCTGCTTTGAGGCGATGCAAAGGGATGTTTGGCAGTCAAGGTGAGACTTGCCCAATTCCGACCCATTCTATTTTTCTTGTACAACTACTTTGGTCTCAAGCCAACAGAATGCCTGTCATATGATGTTGGAGGAGCCGCTGCGCCCTCCTGGCTCGGTCAGCGAGGCTGAGGGAGTGCAGATATTCAGCAAAGATTACCGTTGAGCCGGCTGGCTCTATCGATGATCGCATCACGCGTACACTTTGTGACCACTGACTACATAATGCAATCCCTGAATCGATGCAAGTGCGGCCCCAAGAACGTCATTTTCCGATGTTACGAACAACTTTTCAAATTTCTCGGTCTTCAAAGCTTCAAATATTACCCGTGTGTGACAGATTCACAACCAATTTTTTTCATTCAATCGAGGACTTTCACATTCTACTTGGTGTCGTACCGCAACATTTGGCATCAGTCAACCAAGGGGCAGCAACGAACATCTATCATACCGACTGTAGCGATACAAGCGCTGGAGATGGTATATCTTGCACAAATGCCATTGATACACGTCCATCAAGTTCTCCACCCGCTCACATACATTGACATCCCTCGAATATGACACTGGTCTCAAATGATCCCAATTGGTGGCCGACAATCGAGATGTTTCGTTTTTTCAGCTATTTTTTTGGTTCGTCCAGATCCAGTCGGATGATGTCGATGATGTCTCGATCTAACCTGGGAGGTGATTTCCCAGTTTCCGCCTTTGCTGTAGTGATGTACGATTATGGTGAGCGATCATATAATAAGTATCTGAGAAACAGCTGATATTCTTATAATTTTTCCAGTACTGACACTCGGACAAGAGGTAAGTTGATGTCATTACCAGAGTCACCATGTTGCTGAAAGTGATGTCATAGGTTGAATTGATCTGGGTGAGCAGTGTCCCATATCCAAAGAACAGCAGGTAATTTGGGACAGAGACAACGCTGGTCCCTGATGACTGTGCTATACCTCAGTGTGCGTAGCGTATGTTATAAGTGGAGAAATTGGCAAGTCGTGCTGACTTTAGATCTTCTAGATACGTTACATTGGAATACTATTTGTTGTGTATGTATGCATGGCTAACGAGGTGGTGCCGTGCTAATAATCCATCTCTCGCAATCAGTAAGTATATTCTGGGTATGTCTCATATACAACTGTGTTGGTTTCTTCTGACCGTCAGTATACAGACTCTCCATCAGTCTCGGTGTCAGATGCAGTGAGTATTGTGTACCCATGCCTCTCATTTTCTTCTAATGAACTGTACTCTTGTTGTAGGTGTGAGTGACATCCTCGACGAGCGTGCTGGTTGAACTTGGCTCAGCATGACGACTGCAACAGGTGTGAGTTTGTTGCAGTGTTTGATCTTGCGAGGGTGATTCCTAATCAAATGTTTCAGGCAACATTACAGAAATTGCAGAAAACTGGATAAATGTGGTCGTGGCTGCCATGCTGGGCGGTAAGTTAGCTACGAAGTTGTACTACCTCAGTGACATTGACTTAACTGAAACGCCCATATAAGTCATCATGATTGCTCGGTTATATGCCATGTTTCAGGGATCCAGAAGGATGCTCACCTTTCTCATTGTCATCTTCCTGGCCGTCACCATCACCTGCGGAGTGCTCACCGTGATAGGATCCAAGAATATTGTAGGGCGTAAGCTTTTCTTATTATGTTGAAGAACAAGGCTCATTAGATGAATACCAGAGGAGCTGATACTCTCTGGCACCCATGCATGCGGTTACGACGCTGAGGGAAATGTCGACCTTCTTGCTGTGATGGTTTGGATGCTCAACACTGTATGGGAAGTTCTCGTACTGTGCCTTTCACTCTGGATTGCTGTAAAGCACTTCCGTGACTTGCGACGACTCGGACCATCGACAGGATCGAATATTGGGGACATGTTCACAGTGTTGATAAAATCTCACGTGCTTTACTTTGCAAGGTGACTTTGTAATGCGAACGTCCTTATCTTTTTTCACTCAAAGTCGCCGCCACTAGCTTTGCTGCTGTTTCTTTCCTCCAGCTGGCATCTCCAGCCATCTTGGTGCGCTGATTTGTCACTGATATCTACATGTGATTGCCGCTCATCATTTTTATAGAGCTCAAATTCCGTGGGATCTAACATATTATATGGTGTTCTTCAAATTTTCTTGGTCGTACAGATGTTTGTACTGGGACCACGCCTCATCCTTAGCGTTCGAGAACATCACACTCAGCTTGTGGCCGACTCCGACGCAGCAACCCACATGACTTCGATTGCTTTCCAGGAACGCGTACATGTGTCAACCAGCAGTACTGTGTAGTATGGGAAATGCTTCCAGGCACCCTGCAGGGAAGGGAATAATTATTCGAAGTGTCGACGTGGTATTTATTTAAATTTTATGGTCTTCCTATACATATTTCAAAAGAGAATCGTCCGCACAAGTTGTTTATTAGACTCGTAACCAGTCTGAACTACGTTTTTGAGATTGTTAAGGAGTTTAAGGCATATTAAGGACGATTTAAGGAACCCGGTGATTTGCTGATCAAGTTGGAACTTAATGCTGGAAGAAGTACAATAGCTCCTATTCAAGTCCAAGTCTACCACTTTGCAACTTCGTGCTTCCACCATCTTTCGAACTTTATGATGTAGCCGGAAGAACTGCTTGATCTTCTGGCGCCTCAGAGGTAATGCAAATGCCGAGAGCAAACGAATGACCCCATATTTGCTATCAATTTAACCTCTCAGACATGTATCATGCAGGGGATGGATTTATCGACAGTACATCCGTAGATCTCGTTGAATCTTCCGTTGTTGATATCCTATTGCACGTGTACACTGCCCAGCTGCCACACAATCTGTCTGTTCAAGAAATATATATCTTCAGTGACCAGGAAGGCCGGTATATCACATCTGAAAATGGGGGTGTATATGTGCAATGTAAAACTAGATGTGGATGAGGGTATATGAGTAAAGGTATCGCAATCTGCCAAACACGAGAATAATAATGAAATACTTTTCAACGAGTGTGTCAACTAATCAAACCACCCCGCATCTCTCATCTCCACAGCCAAGTTGCCCCACTCGCACCCGCTAGACTTACGTCCCGCACATTCCGTCGCAAATCGCATGCACTCGTCGAGCCTCCACCGCGCAGTGACGTCTACTTCTTTCTCCTCCGCTTGCACGGGGGTATATGGCGCCCCTGGAAGAATGCGCCTGCCGAGGGACCAGATCATCCCCGCGACGAACGCGGAATGCGCGCCCTCTTCATCTTGCGGGTCATCCGAGGGCGGTGGCAAAGGCTGCGCGAGCACAGTGCTCTGTACGTGCTGAGGGGGATGTACATGTGCGTGGCTGTGGCTATGACCGTTAGCGCGAAGATGAGGGTTGGGAAGCGAGTGGGGCAAGGATGTCCCGCGGGTAGTATGCGTAGACCTCGCGTCGTCTTCGTCGTCGTCATCGTCAAGTGGGTGGAAGGATTCTCCCGCCGATGACGTGCGCCCCCTCGGCTCGTCATCATGGTCTTCTGAGTACCCACTGTCACGATTTCCAGCAGATGAAGAGACACCACCCATGGTGAACCCGCTTGAGTCGGGGCTGCGGCGGCCAGCCCAAAATTCTGAGCCGCTACGCACGCTCTCGACACCCTCGGCGGTAGAGATGATGGAGTGTAAGTTGGAGTTAGTGTGTGCGTGGGATATGTGCCCTATCGGAGGTGGAGACCAAGAGGACGACTGGAGGTACTCACGCGTGGGGAGGGAAAGGAGAGCTGAACCAAGGGCACCTCCGTATAATATAAGGAGCGCGTGTGGAGGTGCGTGTCGTGCGAGCGCAAGAAGAATGGCGCGGGGAGAAGGTGGGCCAGGGTTGGCGGCGTTAGGTTGGGGATTGGCGAGTGAGGGGAAAGTGTGCGCTGAAAGGAAGATGACATCTGCATGTGGGATGAGCTGGTTGCATAGAATGGTCAAATAAAGTACGTTTCAGACAAGCAAGAAGAGGACATACGGCTTCGACGCCTTCACGTGCCTTTCGGCCGAGATCCACGCTGATAACACAATGTGCTCGCCACTTTCGCTCACGTGCAAGACCATCTACTCCAAGAATGTTGGAGAGTGTGGTTTTGATACTCCGTCCTTCAAAATGCAACCAGTCAAAAGGCGCTGGTGAAAGTGGACTTTGAGTGGGCACGATCGCCATGTGTGGGGCCGCACTTCCTGCAGGAGCTGTTGCAGGTCCGGAAGACATACTAGGTCTTGACGGTGGAGTAGAAACGAATGCATTTGGGAAGACGGCAGCGGGCGAAGGTGGTTGAGGTGGTGGTTGAGGTGGTTGGGGGTGGGCAATACCAACATAGTTCTCTGGTGCCAGAACAGGGCCGAGCAAGGCAATGAAATCTTCATGGGACACCTCTGGAAGCGGATTGTGATTTATGACAGTCTTTTCACCAGTATCACGGGCATGCATTACCCATGCAGATGGTACACCGAGACCGGGCCAGAGCTTGCAGTATTTTGTGCGCACTCCACCTGCTTCTAGCTCGTCTCGTAGTCGAATTCCGTCGGGTGACGCGCCCAAACTTGCTATGAGCATAGGTTCCACAGCAGCAGGAAGCGCTGCCAAAAAACTGAGTACATGTCCAGCGCTACCACCACGTGCGGTGGTAACTGCTTGTGCACGAGATGCAGTGCCCGGAACTGGATGTGAGCAGAGGTCCAATGAATAGGTGAAGAATATCGTCCCTGTCGAGAAGATACGGAATGGTTTAGAAGTTGACGGACTTGGCATAGGCGGGCTAGTGTGAGCGGACGTTGGGGAATGAGTAGTGCTGGACGCTGAAAGCGTGTCGCGTCGCAGGCGAGCCATATTATGTTTGTTAAATAATCACGCGGCGTTTAGTCTAACTGAAAGTGGGACGTACGTCGCCCATGTCGGTGTCGACCTGAAAAGAAGCCATTAAAGTTCACATTGTCGTAACTCACATGGACCCGGGAGACCACTTCTAGTACTGAGGTCCGTAGTCTAACAAGTTAGTACTGACAAGTCACTGACTCTAGCAACGCAGTCAGTCAACCAGACTTCTCATCAATCACTAACAGGTTCCGCGACATTGAACAAGTGACATTCTCGGGCTCCAAGTGAGTCGTGATGCGACATGCTCTTCCTCAGAAATAAATACAATCATAGAAGTTGGATAGAGGTGCAGTGTTTGCCTTACACCGTTCAACGTCTATTAATATTGGCAGTGGCCACCCTGGTGCACGAACATATATCAATCACGGAGCGGGCTGCCGAGTTCTAGGTAGTGGGATGACTCGGATATAACGCATGTTTAAATTTACGAGGCTCCGACACGAAGGCGAGTGAGTTGCACAGCCAAAGCAGTTACAGACTTACATCAGTATCCAAGATTATTGCAAAACCATTCGGATACACAAACTAGTTGGATGGATGGATACCCGGGGTGCCATCCTCATTCTCTTATTTCGGGAAATAGATGAGCAGTCACATGTACATGTCAGGTGAGCAAGCTCTCAAGACGGAGAATACGGAGGCACTTATAAGAGTATCAAGATGGCACGCCCTTCCTATAATCCCACCATTCTCCTCGAGTGTTTGAGCTCGCTCGCATCCTATTGTTCATCGATAAATCGAAGCGACATCTGCTAACATGTCTATGCCAAGGAAAGTGCCTTACAGTGAGTCTGGTTACAATTCGTAGGAAGGCACTCACCCCATCTATGTGCTCAGCGAGGCTGGGGAACTCTGGCCTGAAGGTTTCCAGAATCATACTTGGGACCATGCAATACGGCAACAAGGGATGGCAAGATTGGGTCCTTGGAGAGGATGAAGCGGTCGAACACATCAAGGTCGCGTGAGTTCTCGGTCTCAATTACACGTACACAATTCCCCTGATCAATAGAACCAGTTATGAAGCAGGAATCCAAACTTTTGATACCGCTGATGTGAGTCGCTCACTATTACTGTCAGAACTTGTTAAATCAATGTATTGCCTACTTCTTAGACATATTCAAATGGTTACTCGGAGGTGATTCTTGGACGGGTAATTAAGAAATTGAATTTGCCCCGCGACGAAATCGTCGTCATGACCAAGGTAGTACATGGCATTAGTGTTCTGTAACTATCTCATCACATTTGCCTCGAACAGGTGTACAATGTGGTCGGGCGTGAATACGACATCCACCAGCTTGCTGGGCGTAATAACCCAGATCAGAATGGTTATGTGAACCAGCATGGCCTCAGCCGGAAGGTATGCTTTCAATCGATTTTGAGGTGATTTGACTTCCTGAACTTGAGAAATAGCACATCTTTGCAAGCGTGAAAAAGAGTCTAGAGCGGCTCCAAATGGATTATATCGACGTTCTACAATGTATGCCGAACCATCAATATGCTCAACTATTTCTCATGCTGCTCATTCATTCGTAGGTCACCGATTCGACAATGAAACACCCATGGAAGAGATGGTAATGCTTATCCTCTACTTCCTTTCACGCGCTAATTTTGGAGAAGATGCAAGCATTACACGACGTAGTCAAAGCCGGTTATGTCCGTTACATCGGAATGAGTTCTTGCTGGGCGTACCAGTGTACGTGCACCTGATTGCTCTGCAGAGTCAGGCTAATGTTCGTTTGCTATGCAGTCCAAGCCATGCAAAGTGAGATCTCAATGAGGGGTACATACCGTCATTTGACCTCAAATTAACGCAGACTACGCTATCACAAACAAGCTCACTCCATTCATCTCCATGCAGAACCACTACAGTCTGCTCTATCGTGAGGAGGAGCGCGAGATGTTCCCTACTCTTAAGGTCCTTTCATAGTGTTGATGACATCAGCCTCGTAACTCACAAAAATATCAAGATGTTTGGTGTCGGCTCAATTCCATGGTCTCCACTGGCTCGCGGTGCCCTCACACGCCCCCTTGGACAACAGACAAGCAGAGGTCAAGTTGATTGGCGAGTATTCCAAAATCTTCACGGGGTGACCGTCTGATGGCTTTTTACAGGTTCATTGGGAATTATGCCCAAGCGTCGTCTTACGAAACTATCATTAACCGGTATGCTGGTTCCGTGCTATAAAAAACGGCGATGCTGACAGGTTAATCAGGGTCGAGGAACTTGCCAAGAAGAAAGGTGTGAGCATGGCCCAAATAGCCATTGCATGGATCTTGACCAAGGATGGTGAGTTATTTTGACGTCAGTGTGGGTACTCGATCAATGAAATCGTTCACCCAGGAGTATCGGCTCCTATTGTCGGAACGACGAGTGTTGCAAACCTGAAAGATATCATTGGTAAGTGGCGATGTCTACCTGAAGAACTTCCTGCACCATTAACACAAAACCCAAAGCTGGAATAGACGTGAAACTTACGGCGGAGGAGATCAAATACCTCGAGGAAGAGTACAAACCGACTGCTGTAATTGGTCACTTCTGAGCGGTTGGATGCGCAGCTCTCTTAGATACATATTGGTCGTGATTCGCTGCTTGCTCTAAAGTGATCACAACATGAAAAGCAAACTTGAATGGCACTCGCAGCTACATCTTGAGCGACAACCTGGATCACAAGTAAAAGAGCTTGTGGTGCTTCGGATCTTGAACGTTGTAAAGCCCTGTACTTGAAAATCTCACGGACGACCGGGTTTGAAAGTGTTATACGTAACTTCCAGTGAAGTCTGAATCGGAACTCGGGAATCTGACATTTTTGGTCACGTGTTGGTACACAAGAGCGTGCACACTAGTACTGTTTGGCGTGTGTCCGCTAACCACGTATACTTTCTGTCTCGAACAAGCGCGCATACGAAATTCAATCGCCAGTTTAGCTGACTTGATAATGCACATGAAAAGAGAGTTCGAAGGCAAATATGATGTTGGGGTAGAGGTGAGTACCAGATTCCCCCAAGTACCTATAGTCTCATCCACCAGCATTTCCGTAGGAACCACTTGAAGGAGGAGATTGGGAGGATATTCCGGACAACGACGTTAGCCCAGAGAGGCTCGATGACTTCGACTCCTCCAGTACAACAGGCAGTTTTGCAGATGCCTCGAAGCCGAGGCGTCGTGCAGTCTCGAAACCCGTCTTTGTCGCTGATACCCCTCGGCGTACTCGCACAGCTCCTCCGCGGCTAAAGCGCAAGAGGAGCCCCATGGTGGACAAAGAGCAGATAAAAGAAGCGCTGTCTACTGGTGCCCATCAATCAAGCATTTATATTTTCGATGTTATCCTTCGAGCAGTGCGACTCATGCGCATACCATTATCATTGATGCTCTTCCTTTGGATGTTGTCATTCGCGATGATACGTCTTTCGGGTGCGATGCGCACAGCGTTTGCCCCGATGTGTTACCTTCCTTTGGTATCGAGGTCGGCGCTGTGTGCCCCGTTGGACCCCAATGCTTCGCAGATTCCCAAATGGGCGGATTTTCCGCACCTTATGGAAGCCCAGAGCTCTACTTTTGATCAGCTTTTGGAGGGGTCGGTTGGAGGACCTGCACTTTCGATTGAAATTCGCAAGGCTGAATTCGCGACCGCTGATCTTACAACCCTCGTACGACACAGCGACCTCAAGTCTAATGACATCCTAGCTGATCTATTGGCGAATTTCGCCAAAGATGCGAAGAAGACCGCTAGGAGTCTCACAAAGCTTAGTTCGAAAATCGGTGGCGCTGTAGACAAGTAAGTGGACCTACGTTTGGCGTAGAAATGGTTCATGCTGATGTTCGCAAGTGTCATGGCAGTGAACGGGTATGCGATGCGTACCATACAAGAGGCGGAGAAGAACACACCACCGCCGTATTCGCTCATGGCTTTGATTCCGTTCCGCATGGGGCCCACAACACAGGAGGTGATAGTCGACGCATTCTCGACTGCGATGGACACCTTCTCTGTAGCAATACAGCGACTTATTTTGGAAGCGGAGATATCCCTGCACAACTTGGATATGCTCGAGGAAGATCTCTCCGCTGTACGCGAAGCTGTGACGCGCGAGGACGTTTCCATCACCGCCGAGCAATCCGAGCTTTTGGGAGCGCTTTGGACAAAAGTGGGTGGGAACAGACGTGCACTACGGAATTATGAGAGACGCCTTGATTTGCTTAAAGACCTTGGGGACTATCGGAAACAAGCGCAGGCACATGTTGTTGCTGCGCTCCATACACTCAACTCGATGAGCGAGGACATGGAGGATCTACGAGAGAGGGTAGCGGCTCCTGAACTGGTTGATGGGCGTATCCCACTTCACGTGCATATCGAGAGCATTCAAGGTGGACTTCGACGGCTACAAGAGGGCCGGGTGAGAGCGAAAGAGAGGGAAGAAGAGGTGATGAGAAGAGTTTTAGGGCTCGGTACCGATTGAGTTGAGGAGCATATCACATGCGGCCTTGCTTCGATTGAGTGTGCTCAGGTTGTGCATATTGCTAGTGTGCTATCTACAGATTATACGGGCGGGTCATCAACCTGGCACCAAAATTGTGAGACCATCTCGGTCAACGCCTCGACTTTGAGGCACACGCGTGGAGTAGTCGAAGATTTCGCTTGTTATCAGGAGATAACATATGGATAGCGGGTCCGGAGTCCACGTCGAACAGATCATGTCGTGTGTACAACTTGATGGATAACAGCCAATGACGAAGGCACGTCGAAAACCTAATTTATGGTGATTCCCGACCCATGGGATTTGAACATAGCAGGTGTACTTACAGTATGTGGTTCTCACTGGCAACTCACGAACACAGCTATGTGCACCCACGCAAAGCTCGAACACGTTATCAGCAGCAAGAACTACATAGACCCGTTCCGGTTGCTTAGCTTAATGTGCTTGGTCCCATGCAGAGCCAGTGAGAAGTGGGTGGTCGACTGTGGAACCAAGCGTTTGTGGCTGATCTTGATGTGGTAATTTGGATCTTATTGTGGTTATGTAAATTATTCTTGGATATAACGGGTAATGATCGGGTAAACACAATTGTGCTGCCGCATCCACAGCTGATCGTGGCATGGCCCGGTCCAAGTATTATTATTATGCCAACAAAATGCCTGACCTCCCACTTACCTTCCACCACCACCTCACCCTATACTTGTGTAGCTTTCTTCAGTCGCAAAGGCGCTCATAAGAACTCACCGATAGCAGACATTCATATACTGTATAGCCACACGTCAAGGTCCATATCCTCATCGCAGCTAGGCACATTCCTGCGGCCTGTTGACATATATTTCAGGCAGAGCACTCCCGACTTTTCTTCCTTTTACTCAGACACCCTCACCAACGCGAGAGCCCACAACTTCAACTTGGCTTTCAAGCCACCAGATCATCTAGTGACAGTCCACACCTAATGTACGTGATGAACAAACATCATAAAAGCAGCTGTGGCATGAATTTCTTATCGCGTTTTGATCATTCTCTAGATACCTTGCCTCGAGGCTATCATCTGTTTTTTTTTGACCGCGAGGATTCATGGATTTTGCCACGGTGCGTTCTACATGCCACTCATGACTCATACACCGTCTCTGAATCAAAATAATCTTGCAGGGTGGCGCATCAGCCTACCTTCAAGGGCCTATATCTCCCGACGTAAGTCGAAGCCTCCAGTTTGCGAACCCCCGTCCTCACGTAATTACAGTCGTGGAAACGTGCCGTGTACCGGAGTGCTCCTCAGTATTTCTACGTTGGAGTACTTACCCCGGAAAAGCATGGTAAGTTTGTTCAGTCTATGTTGGATCGTATTCATGTTGGTTTTAGGCGGCAGTTATAGCTACGGCCTCCGGATTTCTCCCATAAAGGACGATAATGCATCCATCTCCGCTCATTCAACTTCTTCGAAAGGCTCCCATTTGGAGTACGACATCTGGCGAAAATGGGAGGACTGCCTCTGGTTTCAGGACACCCTTGAGGCTGAATATACTCTCATGGCAAGAGAGAAGCGTACGCGACTGGCCGCAGGCAAAGGAGTGAAAAAGGATGGGATGTACATACAGAGTGACCAGGCAGCTTCTTTCGATTCACTTCCTCCGGGTCCCGATCCTCACTCCGTCGCCCGTGATATTCACGAACACATCCCGAAGCTCACCAAGAAGGGAACCCTATTCCGCGCCAGCCAAGCTACCATTGACCAACGGTTCACCGAGTTTCGTACCATGATAAATGCATTTTTTCAGGAGGACCTCCCGACGCTCTTGAAAGAGCTGATGGCCACGCGAACCTTCACTGATTTCTTCGGCTATTGGAGACGCGATCATGATCTCGCTATCAAAATACAGAAAAATCAGACCACTCCCGAAAAACCTCGCCGCTCTGTGTCTAGTAGCATGCTTTCTGCTTATTTTCACGCTTCCACTCCGGTCCTGTCAGACGCCGTGTCCTCTTCCACGTCTGTAAACGGCTCACACAAGCAGCTTCCCAAACGAGGCTCAGGTACTTCGGTTTCATTGTCACCAGATAATTCCCTAAAAGACCAGCGAACTGCCCGGCCACGAGTGAATGGTCACCCTGCTGGCTTAACGATATCCCTGCAGCCGCGTGGCTCAAAATCCACCCTATCATCATCATCTTCCTCTTCGAACTCTCCATCTCCCATCTCGCCTCGTCGATCTTCTGCCCGCACGCCGGTGGTTGTAACACATGAAGCTCCAATCACATTTGGATATAACCCACAGTATACACCTGCCGGATACGCTTCGGAGCGTCGAGCGTCGATGCTCCAAGCCCTCCCAGAGGATCAGGAAGTTGAGATTGACAAGGCCGTATCTGCGGATTACTCGCCGACCCGAAGGCGCGAGGCAAATAGGAGCGCTAGGGTTTTTGGCCCCCCTTCACAGAGTTCTTCTGACTTATCTGATGACGGCGAAGTTTCTTCGGATGGTGCGCTTCCAAATTTCTCATATCTGCACAGTACTGACCGCAAAGCAATAGCATCCCATGCTAGGTGCTCCTGGTTGTCAACCGCCTCTGTTTCGCCCACTCGTGCTGCATCCTACCTTGCGGAGCTCGGTGTTGAATTGACACTTCCACACCCACACCCGGAACATGCACATCGCCCGCGTGCTTCGATGTGTAGTATGGCATCATACAGGACCGATGCCTCTGCTGATGCAATCATTCCTCGATCCACTCGTGCTCAGTCTCCACCCTCTGCAGGAACTCGTCAATATCGTCACTCCGTGCCTTTCCCGGACGAAGAGGAATGGACAGAACGGGAACCGTGGGCTGATGAATCGGCTTACGGAGAGGACGATCTTCTTGATGCTTATTTTTATGGTACGTGCGGTATACATACATGTTTGACCAATATACTAATTACGCCTACTACAGACGCGATACCGCCGTCGTCAGTGGCCAGTTCCCCAACGCCCACCGAAGATAGCCACTTCTCTTCACAGCAGCGTGGCTCGTACCCAACATCGACATACTCCCCGCGACGCGCATCTATAACTACATCCGTGTCCAGCGGATCAACGGGGTGCAGTGACGGTTCAGCCATCGCCATCAAAGCATTGCACGACAACAACATCATCATGCTTCGTGTTCCGCGGTCCCTATCCTTCACTGAGGTTCGTCAGCGACTGTACGACAAATTTGTACGGCAGGAAGGCGTGCCACTTTCAGAGAGCTTTGTCGTGGCCATCCTCGTTCCCGCTCCAGCCATAGGGAAACCTGGAGGCCGTCCTTACGCTGCCTCGTTCTCATCTATGAGCACGGCTGGTAAGGATGATGTTGTTCTCCATTTCGTGAAGTCCAACGATGACTGGGACCAAGCGATATACAAGTATGGAAACAAGGTCCTCCTGCGTGTTATCGGCAGCCGCACCTAGGCTGCTCCGCAAATGTAATGTATTACTATCCAGACTGTTCTATTGTTGTATCGGCATTTTCGATTTTTGACTTTTCATAGAAATAATGGGGTTTTAACTTCGTTCCAGCGTACATGATTTTATGATTTTTTTTTCGGTTCCGGCATATATGATTTGTTTTCTTTCTGACCAGCGATACCTCCTATCCTTCCTCAATATTCGTTCTTCGTTCTTCATTGCATTTACTGGATCTCCTTACTTACTTTTCGTTTCTGACTTTAGCCGCGTTTGTACTTTCATAGGACTGTACTTGCGAGCTCATGCATGGATCAAAGTTGTAGAATGTATCCTTTTATCGCATATCACACATTATCTACCTTGTACTTTAAAATGCTGCATATTATGACAAGCTTTACCCAATCTTTTACAAGAGCAATTATACAATGTTTACAATCAAGCACCGACAGCTTGCGGGGAGGGCGGAGGCTTCAGTGCTATGGCATGGGGTGCGCCCATGGGCAACGGTCCTCTAGTCCAATCTGGTATGACATTTCTTGGAACATGTTCAGATGCAGGAACAACCATCACGACATCGTCATCCTGGTCGGTTTGCGCTGGATCTGACTCATCCCATTTCTCCCGTGCGACTTCGACACCACCGGTTTTTAGTGCCCTAGAAAAGTCGACATTGGCATATAATAAGATGACATGAAGGAGCCCTAGAACTTACCCCGCTAGGGAGCCACCCACCCACGCCATCATGGCAGGTGTGAAAGCTGGCGCTTTTCCTGCGTTCACATTGGCACGTGTGCTCGATGAGGGTACCGGCGCAGGATTGTTGAGGATTGCAAAGTGTGGTACCAGCGGACGCAATGAGGCGTATCGATCATATGAAGGTCTAGACCGTGTGGATGAGGTGTTTAGCGGTGCAGTGGCACGCAGTAGTTCCGCGTGTAACCGAGGGATGAACCCGGGAAGCATGGCTGTTCCCCCTGTGATCAGAATAGAAGATGCAAGAGTTTTACGAAGATCAAGTGGGACCTTGAAACACGGTCAACGGTATGACCATGAGATAAGGCGATTAGATAGCAAACCTTGAGTAAAGCATCCAGGATTACTTCTGCGACACTACTTTCGTCAACGTCACCTCCTTCAAATAGCACTTCGGCAGCGCGTTCGCGGATCCAGCCCGGGATTATGAGGGTTCCACGCCCAGTGCCCGTTTGCTGAGAGACAGGGGGGACAACACGCATGTGAAGATCTGTGGCGGTGGAGTGACGCATGTACATATTCGCAAGGACCTGCAGATGGTTTTCATTTATTGCTTCTCCACCGGAGGCAGGGTGCGTTGGATGGGAGACAATTGAGAACTCGGAATCTGCTGCGCTCTCTTGACCGGGGGAAGCACGTGAAAACTCTGACTCAGACATGGCAGGGTCGCTTGAGGGAGGAGGCTCATGATCTGAAGGATCATCGCTTGGTGGAGAGGATGTGCGAACATCGCCGAGAGAAGACTCTAAAGCATCTGACACAAAGCAACAGCGTGTCTTGAAGTCCTCGATAACAGCATCTGTTAGTATCTCTTGTGGCACACGGGTAGTGCGATTGGCTGCGGGCACGTTGACAGCTGCACTGAGTGAAATTGGTGGAGGGAGGTAAGAGCCAAATAAGAGGAGGAGTGCACGGATATGTGAGGAAAAGCGAGAGCCTGCGAGTGGTGTGGTTCGGAGTTGGGGAAAGAGAGGACGTGCTGCGAATATCTAAGAGAATGTGTTAAAAGAGAGATACAGCGGGCCGAACTATCTCACAGGTAATGCAGTGGATTCTAGGTGACCACAATCTAGGACGAGACCTGTTATTCGTCCAACAGATAACAGAGACAACAAATGACTTGATGCGAATGATATTGATGGGACCTGTCGCCATATGTCTACAAAATTGTAGCCCGCGTAAGTTGAGCACATACCTGGAGGTTACTAAAGAGGATGCGAGCTAACATATCCTTGATGTACAGCGGCATTAATGGATGCTCAACCAAGATCACCTTTCTGGCCTTGGGTTCTGCAAGAAGTGACCTTCACGATCTATTGGATGCAAGTGCCTGCGAGAGTTCTGCCCACTTACTCGTGAAAAACGGAACGCATACATCCCTCCAAGTTGATTGCCAACATATTATCATCCTCTGTCCTTTCTGCTGAGTCTGTAGCTCGGCTCCAACTCCATAACGAGCCGTAATTTTTGGCGTCGGCGTAAAACACGTCTCTTGGCTTGCCTTCTCCACTGAATCCGACTTTCCAGATACGTGAACCTGGATCGATTACAACACGATCCTCTGTGCCATAGAGAGAGTGACGCCTGGTTGTTGTGTAATGAGGAGATGCTTGAAGAACATGGGATCCTGCCACTCGAGTTGTCGTCGGCGTCGCAGGGGTGATTCCTGTCCTTGCTCTTGGTGTACCTGGGACTGTCGACATTCATATGCAGCCTAGAGTACGGTAGCCAGGGCCCTGGGCAGCATACAAAACAAAGTATACGGCATTAGACATTGAAGCATTTGCTTTTCGTGCACGTGATCAATCGGCGCGTCGCGTGCATTTACTCTCGACTGGTAGGAAGGGCTGGCGGTTCAGTGATCCTGCAATCTTCCTTAGCTCCAGTATTTTACACCGGAAGCTCTGCATCACTGACATAAACAGTTCTACGACCACATATTTCAACGATCATATGAAGTGGCCGGTGGACACTGAGTAGCCTTCCTTTCGATGCTACGTCCTGCGACAGCATCTACTGATTTGAACAGACATTGTTGGGTGAGCACTGTCCTAGAAGGCTTTCAACAAAACGGCCGAACATCGAGGAGCTCTTGGAACAAATATTCTTACGGGGGCCATTGCAAACTAACAAAACGCTCAAAAATAACCTATGGACTGATTTCTACGTCTTTTCTTGAATATTCCTCCGGGGACGTGATACCCGGTCTCACATCATTTCGACCACGGGCGGTTCAACTCACGACAACAGTCCCATGAAAATGCCTCCAGGTACTGGTCTGCGTTGTTCTCTGGGTCCATGGGATCAAAATCTCGGTCTTCCCAGTCTGGGAAATCGCCCTCTAGTCTACCTTTTGAAAAATTTCATCAGAAACGCGGGTAATGATTATGAAGGGAATACCAATACTACTGACCTGGATGATAATGACACTCATCATCGTCACCGTCATTACACGCGTCGTAATCCTCGTTGCATTTGTCCCATATCATGATGTCCGGGTCCCATCTCGGACTAGCTTTTCTCTTTTTCCCTCTCACCGCCATGGCTTCCTTTGCCAGTGCACTTCTGAATGACGGTATCTTGTTGGCCAGCCTGATTACTATCCTCCGCAGGCGTGCTTCGGTTGTGCCATCGACCGCGTTTTTGATCTCTTCGTATGATACTGCGTCCCCTTCATCAGAGTCTGAGGTGGGTAGCTTGGATAAATTTATGATCTCAATGAACGTCTAAAGCTTCAGGGAGAATATGTACAAGTTGCTGTTTCAAGTAATTGAGTCGTCACATGCTGTCACAAAGTCATCATCAGAAACATGTTGTCCAGTCTCACATCCTTCAGACAGCGCGTTCTCATCACAATAGTCCCATATAAATCCCTCCGGACATAGCGCTCTGTTTTCCTCCGTGTCCATGGGACCATGACCTCGTTCGTCGTGGTCTGGGAAATAATCCTCATTGACATCTAGATTACCTTTTGATATGAATTTTCATCAGAAACCATCTGCTATTATGACGAAAATACCAATACCAACCTGAATGACAGCGACACTCCTCGTCATCACGTTCGTCACTCACGTCGTATTCTTCCTCGCAGTTGGCGCATATATTCCATCTCGGAACAGCCTTTCTCTTTTTGTCGCTGACCACCATACCTTCCTTCATCAGTGCACTTCTAAACGCCGGTATCTTGTCGGCTAGTCCCATTACTATCTTCCGTTGAGAACGTACTTGAGCTCGGTCAGGTGCTGTGGAGTCTTAACGTGAGTAACAGTAGCGCCTTCCAAGTTTCTTGTGTCCAGCTACTCATAATCTCCTAAGTACGCCAATGGTCTGCATTTTCTTTCAAGTTGAGTTGACTATAAAATGTTCTGACAATCGTGTCGCAGTGGCTGTCACTACGTTTTGGGTAAACTTGCATGAATCTCACAATGTAATTGTTAATCTGTGTCACCACAGACATATGATCATGTTCTCACCTTGGCTGATGAGGTGTTTTTCGAATTTATTCAATCGCTATACAGGCTTTAACCATTCCAGGTGGCATTTTTGAAGCAGTCGCAGTGGAAATGGGCGAAGTTGCTTTGCGTTATCTGCCGATATCTTACCTGCTGTTATGTGACATTGGAGATGCTCGGTAAGCGTCCTTGAATATTAATGGGATGTCAATTATTCAGATCCAGGACACTCATAGTGGTATTTCAACCCATGAAGTCAATTCACATGAGTTTTGTGACGACAGAAAAACCGCACCTCAACCCAAGTGCTATGATAGATGTGTCAAGTGATATACTCCATAAACATCTGTGCATTTTTCTCGTTCGTTTAATCAAAATCATTCCTGATAGAGATTTGACATAGATCTGGGAGGTTTCATTGTGGTGTGTGCCGAAGGTTTGCTGTTGTGACATCCCACATCGGCGGATTCATTGATTTTAACCTGCAAGGTGTCTTCTTGACCCGTGTTTGCGCAATTTGGGGATTTAGGAGGAGCGTGGTTGTTCTGCTCTCGATCAGCGGGCTGTCCAGTGGCAAACTTCAAGTCTACTAGAATCCGTCCATGTCAGGTGAATTTAGATGTACGTCATTGCTGCCACCATGGTTCTATCGATCATCCGATCCCCCCCTACAAGTATGTTTCCCTGGACATTTAGGAAAAACTTCTTGCACTGAAACGCTGTTGTAGTCACTAAGTCACCTATCCCCGCCACGAGTTGTTTGGAAACTGGCAATGACAGAACCGTCATAATCCTCTACATGATTCTAATCGCGGCGGAGATACGTGAGTACGGTTTCATTTGTTTCTTACGGTAACTGATGGTCCGCCAGAAATATGGGTGTTCGCGCTGTATAAGGTCGCTACAAGCTATGGGCGTGGGGGTGGTGGTAACCGCTTGTTGGAACAACTGATCCGCCACAATATGGTTTACCTGACCTGCGGGATCGGCGAGTCACATTCATACATATCGACAGGTTGTGGGGGGTGCCCAGGTGAATTTTCTAATTTGTGACCCACAGTCTTCTCCCTCGGAGTCATATTGACGACGACCCTTCTCAACGTCAGTGTCATTCGGATAAAAGCGCGTGTATTGACGATAAGTAAACTTGACAGGTGTTTTACGGCTTCATGATTGTGAAGTTTTTACGCAACTGGCAGGTCACTGTTCATGCCTTTCTTGTGACAAAGATGTATCGTGGACTCTGGAGAGCAGACCGGCGACGTGCTTTGCTAGAACCTGTTTCCTTCTCACTTGCAACTTTTCATGCTGCACCTGGAGTGTCATCTCAGGCGTGAAGTTCTGGCTTTCGCCCTTTTTCTTCACCCTTGTGGAGCAAAGGAAATGGTATATCCTTTATTCGGCACGATGCGGCTACGTATTGAAGTTGTGGTTTTAATTTATGGTTGTGTACATGTAGTGACAATTCAGAAAACGGATATCTATGAGCTTAGCGACCTTCCATAATTCAAGCTGCCCTATTGACGTATTCTTTGGCATCTGGGGATAAAATATCTCGAGTAGCAGATTGACAGAGAAGAAAACTTTAGGGACTGCCCCATTTGATAGTGCCATACTCTCCATAGGAGATTAATCGGATCCACAAACAAATGGCACGGTCCCCTTTATAGCTGACGTACATAGCACTAACTTGTAGCCTTACTGATCAATACAGAGGGGGGACTCATCTGCTTGCCAACACCGATGTAGGAATAGAGAGGAAGAACTGGGAGAAGCCCAAGCATAGCAACAGAAACAAGGCGTAAAACGTCAATACCCCACCATCACAAGGGGATTCCCCCACCAGACCCATCCCCCCAGGGCCACAGTGACCCCTTTTGCATAATGCTACGGCATACCTCAGCCAGTTGGGCTAGACCTGGAATCACGAGTTACGATAGATAAGAGCCAGCGTCCCGCCTTACGGATAGGAGTAACAGAATTGTCAGACATACATAGGGTCAACCCCAATGGACAATAATATATTTGAAAAAATGTCTACGCAGATGTGTGCCTGATGCTATAAAGGCAGTGAGCGTCTCATATTTACATCAGCTTTGCACACGTACTGAGCTAGGACTAATATCGTCTCGCTTGGCTTCTTGTTCGCCACCGACACTAGTGCAGATAGTTGTACATCATGAGGCAGTGTAATCCTTCAAGGGTTGAAGGCGAAGAGCCGCTTCAAGACAATCGCGGCAATCCAATGTCCCCGGCAGGTATATGGTACCCAGTCTCGCATCCCTCTGGGTTGCTTTCATTGCAGCACCTCCAGATGAAGTCCTCTGGATGTGACTGGGGATCACGCCGTTTGTGCCGTTCGACATCTTTCTGGAGGAACCCTATCGACAAGGGAAATCATGATCAAGACAAAATATTTCCTGATAATAGATCTCAAACTTACCTGGATGATAGCAGCATTCGAACGGCCCGCGCACCACGTTGGTATTGAATTTTTTCCCGCAGTTCACGCAAATATCCCAGCGTGGGCGCGATCTGACATCCACGTTCACCTCTGATTGAATCTCAGGGACATCCTCGATATTAATGTCCCAGTTAATTGAATGGGCGGTCTTCCAGCTGTGGCTACTCCCAGCGTCCGAAGCCGAATGACTTGAATATTGCGTGGTGTCAGAGTCCGTCGACACACTTTCTAGGCTGAGCCAAGCTTCGTTTGAGTCTGCATCAGACCTCGTGTCGATGTGTAAGACCTCCGAAGCTTCCTTTGACAACGCCTTCAGGGAGGTAAGTGATTGTACAAGAGACCGTTGTAATTCAGGTATCTCGTCAGCGAGCTGAAGGACGAGAGCGCGTAATTGGTCGGGAGATGCCGATTCAATTGAAGAGAGCAGGTGCCCACGGAATTCTGAGTCTTCGACTGTCGTCAACTGACTGCGTTCCACCTCCGTCACGTCAGAATCTATCGTTAAGCTGTCATGAACAGATTCGGGGAAGTCCAAGGAGCGTGGGCGAGGTCCGGAGGTAGTGAAGAAGCGTGATAGGCTCACAAAAGCCGACATCAAGATGAGCCCACTACCTTCCAGCTGGAAAGACGGAGGGAAAATCGTCCTTAAGCCACCTTAAGCCTTCAAGCTTCCGAGTGTGGCCAGGCACTGAAAGCTGTGTAGCAAATTTCGCTTACGCCGTTTATTACGTCTCAGACTTCAACTGCGAGGGGAAGCCATTACTTCGCGGTGAGTCGGTGGGCGGTGAGTCCTGGTTTTAACCAACAAAGTTTTTGACACTCGTGATCAAGGAGGCAAGATGTAAATGATTCGGGGAGAAACTGCTGACTCAGTCTTTCGCATGCAAATCTGGCTCTTCCCTGCAGTGGCTGATCCGAGTCTACAGGTCACCACGCGTCTAGCCTCAGCTATATATTATCGGTTCCAGGCGAGTCAGGCTACTGTCCGTGTGCGACTCGCTGTGAGCGCTCATTTCTCCAATCTAACCTTACGCCAAATGCCCAGTCTTTCGATACAAACTTACCTTGTCCATTTTTATGCAGTCTCCACTTGGCAAGTGTGTTGTCGTGCCTGGCTTTGCTACATGAATACGATTCCTTCTGGCCTGCGGAAGCGTGACTCACTGGGGTTGATGTCAAGCCACTTAGACTGCTCACTGGTTTTACTCCGCCTCACGACTCTACGTCATCAAAGCTGAGCGGCAGAGAAGTAAGTGATATTCTTCCTCGGCTCCTTATCAGTAGTCACCTACTTGACGCATTTCTGGACATCATTTTTCAGCGTTTACGCATGCCTCGTGACCCCCTGTCTGATATTTGTAGGATTTTCTGTCAGTTGGACTTGTCTATTAAATACTTATGACAGCCTTTTCCAATTCCAGCGGTACTTCGGGACCGATGATCAGTAATACGTACTGCCATTCAAATCATGATATTCGAATAACCAGTATCTCGTTCATGAGTAACAGGGAAAATAGTGCGTGGCAGGCATCTTTAAACTGCATTAATTATTAAAAAGTGCCGGGGTTTGGTCATGGGCTTGCCTTGTCCCCGGATGCGGATAGCATTTGCCTAGTTTTCCGAGGTTTTCCGTTTCAGTTCGTCTCATCTGGAATGCTTGGTAGGGTCCGAAGCATTTGTATGACGGTTTATTGTACGTACCAGCACAAGTTCATAAATGGCGCAACTGATAAGCCCACACACCCCCGCCTCCTCATGACTCAACCTTCCCAAATGTCTGAAGAAAAACTATCAGGCCAGGGGGAGCTCATCGAAACAGAACCTCTGCCAACACCTCTGCCAAAGATACAGCTGGCAATTCTTCTCCTTGTTCAGATGCCCGAGCAGCTGACGGCCTCTGTGATATATCCGTTCGTGAACCAGCTAGTCAGGTCAACAGGTATCACAGGTGGAGATGAGCGCAAGACGGGCTACTATGCAGGCTTAATTGTCTGTTGTCTCTTAGCAGACTCTGACCCCTTTTCTAATGAAATTATGTCAGGAATCTTTGTATTATGCAATCGAGGCTGCCACGATTCTGCAATGGGGTCGCGTGTCTGACCGCATCGGAAGAAAGCCAGTGCTACTCGTTGGGCTTTTCGGGGTTACCTTGTCTATCATCTCCTTTGGATTTTCGAAAGAATTCTGGATGATCATCCTCAGCCGTTGTGCACAAGGCGCTCTCAACGGTAATATCGGTGTGGTCAAATGCCATATGACCGAGATCACTGACACCTCCAATATGGCGCAAGCGTTCGCATGGCTGCCGCTCGCATGGGCCACTGGGTACACGCTAGGGTTTGTCTAGTTATTGACTACCATGTACCTTGTAAATTGACCCCAAGTTCTCAAGATTCCTCATTGGAGGAGTCCTCTCAGATCCAGCAACTAAATGGCCAAACACCGTCGGACGCTACCTCTTATTCCATCGGTATCCTTATTTTTTGCCCTGCATCGTTGCCGCCAGCGTAGCGATAGCCTCCTGGCTTATCACCTTACTATTTCTCAAGGAGGTATAGTGATTCCGCTATCTATCATGTACAGTGCTTACCGAAGGATTCTTCAGTCGATACGCGGCGCTGCTTCCAAAAATCAATCCGTGAGCCATACCGATGACACCAAAAAGTCGGCCGTGCACGCTGTAATGATCCACGACAAGCCTGAAGACACTCAGGTTGAGATCCTACCTCGCATGCCAGATGAAGCAGAGACCGCCAACACAGCGTACAGTTCCCTTGAGTCCTCAAGAACCGATTTTCGCTCTATTCTCATTCCACGCGTCATGATACCAGTCCTGAACTATGGCTTGCTGTGTTTCGTTGACCAGTGCATGTTGGTACTGATGCCGCTCATGTATTCGACATCACGTCCACTCGGAGGGCTTGGGTTTAGTAGCAACACCATTGGGTTGGTGATGTCGGCCTGGAGCCTGTTGAATGGCACGATACATGTCTATGCGTTCCCGCGATTGTTGCGACAGTTTGGACCAAAGAGGTTGTATATCACAACATTTTCCTTCTTCCTCATAACATTTTCCACCTACCCGTTAATGGGTTATATGGCTAAGCGCCATATGGAAGCAGCAATGTGGTTGATTCTTTGTGTCCAACTTGTTACATACATCATTGCATACAGCACCTATAGTGAGTTGCCTTTCCCCTCATGCCTGTATACTCAAACAAACATAAATGCTGTTAGGCTGTATCATCTTATATGTCAACAATGGGGCACCGAGCAAGGATTTACTGGGTGCGACAAATGGCCTAGCGCAGACGCTAGGCTCCATGATGCGTGCCGTCGGACCGACAGTAGCATCTTCACTGTTCGCACTGTCGTTGGAGAAGAACCTTGCAGGCGGGACAGCTGTATACTGGATAATGTGCACGATCGTCATATTAGTGCTCGGTTTCTCGGCGTATCTGCCAAAAAGCCTTACTTAAATCGTCGTGGCGTGGCGTTCTGGAGTTGAGTCAAAATCAAAATCGATAGCGCATAGAGTCATGAGAAGTTTTCCGGCTTTCTCAGCAGTTTGTAAATCCCCTGTATAGCAAAGAGACGACTACACAAGATCTACGTAGAATCGTAGACTACTAGTTTGAATGTAAATGTAAACACCCATGGCATATCATATTCAGCAAGTTCTAATGTTATGGCCGAAGGACATTAACGCCATTATTTTTTGCAGGAATGGAAAGCTGAGCAGTCCGAATTTTCTACCGCCAAACCGCACCGCAAAAAATAATCGGGTATACTTCAGTATCAAGGTGCGCCTTGCACGAAGGTTTTTGAAATTCTACGGCCCATCAAACGACCGTTGTCGTCAAACTTAGCGCTCACCATCCAGCTTTTGTGATAATCACTATCCGACCTCACGGAGTTACCAATGGGACTCCCTCGAAATGGGATATGAATGGGGCTGGGAAGGTCAAGGGGAGGGAATCAGAGATGTTAGAACTTAAACCAATAAAGACCTCTACATCATAAATATGTATTGACGTGAAAATAATGATATTTAACAGCATGAGATAGGAAGATGCATAATTCATGGAAGGAATAAAGCAGGCAGAGCACCTGTACTTGAGCGTGTTATGCATAATCATGGCTTATTAGACACAGGCCGTTATGCATGGTAACCTCTAGTCTTTGACGTTATGCATAATCCCCTCGACTGCATGTATAGTAGTGTTCTCACTGGTGTCCGTAATGCATAATGCCCTCGACTGTACTTCGGATCTTCTCTCACTGTGTTCCTGGCTGTATCCTTCTAAGATTGCGATCTCGGAGACTGATGCAATGATTATATATAGCTACCAACATGGACGAAAAAAGAAGCTGTTATCCTATTCAGGGCGCCGCCACCGTTGGGGGTGAGCTCGCGAGAACTGCACGCTGTTTTCTTACTGCTAGGTAGCTTAGGTTCAGGTTCGGCTGTTGGTTGAACTCTGGACCGAACACCATTGAATGCGTTTGGGAGGTCCGGTTTGACCGCAATCTCGAGGTGTTGCATTGACAATGCCCACCACTAACACCACACCATTCCCAATACCATGAACACTATGCGCAAACGCCCAGTACACGTCAGCAACTGCTGACGTGGCTCAGACGAGTGCGGACAATGGACGAGAGCAGAAGGAGGGAAGAAGAGGAGAACAAGGGAGAGAGAAGAAGGAAGAAGTTTTTCCTTCTTGAAGCTAGAAGGGATGGTTGACGCGCAATAATGGTGAGTGCTCACTCACTCTGGTACTCCCAGCACACCCCTGCAACGCCAACTGAGAAACGATGACACTACCGCCTCCAGTAACAACACAATGCCCGCTACACCACCCAGCCCAGCAAGAGGATGTGACGGAGGTACGAGAGGATGTGATGGAGGTGTGAGAGGATGCAACGGAGGGTCTAGAAATGTTAGCAATGAAACACTTTATCAGAACACATACTGGGTGCAAAGTAGATTGTATCCTTCAAATATCAGGGTCTGAAAGAACAAGTTATTATGTGATACTGGTGACCGGCGAGGCTAAAATGTGCAGTCAGAATAACAACAGGTTTGGTAATAGAAAAGTCGAGCTCAAGTTAGTTGATGAGTGGAACGAGAAGTTAGTAGTTACTATACATAGTTATGAATGAAACCCCCGGTCACAGCCACCACTTCGGGACACTTTAAATGTTCATGATTTTAACGAAATTTAACCGCTACATTAATACATAAAGCCTCTGATGAATCCGGCTGCAATATATTTTACAAGTGTGTTGTTAAAATATTTAAAAATTGTTGAAATTTAGCTATATACATCAATCTAGTCCTCGTACTCAGAATTCTGGTCCAAGTTTTGAACCCGTTCGAACCGATCTGCAAAAGGGTAGATCCAAATCAGCAGCAGGTGTTGTGAACGCCAAGGCTGCCAGTAATACTATGCTGAGATTGTGACCGTGATTCCTGGTTGTGTGAATCATTAAACCACCACATTGGGAAATGCACGAAAGGAAACAAATACCTTTCCGAAGTCCTGTACAGCTTAAACAACTTCGATAATGCGAGGACTGCAATGAGCCGAGTGTGGTGAAAGAGCAATTTGAGGGTGTAAATGGGAGGGCAAAAGGTGGCGGTAGGCCCAATGCTACAGTTCTGGGTCAGTTGGATGACTGCGGCAGGTGCAGAGCAGGTGTGTGTCCCAGTCCAAGGAGGGTGGAAATTGAATGATGATTGCAGCAAGTGCCGCACAAGGGCAGCAGTAGGTCCAGTACGGCACGAGTCCAGTGTAGGGCGGGAGGGCTGGTGCAGTGCGGACTTGGAAGGGCAGAGGGTGGGAGAAAGCAGGTGAGAAGCAAGAAGCATTCGCGGGAGAAGGCAGGTGAGAAGCAAGAAGCATTGGCTGTATTAGGCTAAGTAGATCACAAAAGAGGGCACCTGAGCTAAGAGAAACCTACCAGCAGCATTATGCATTGTGGGAATCCATCATGCATAATGGCTCAAGCCTCAAGCACCAGAGACAACCATGCATAACGGTGTAGTTTCTAATCAGCCATGGTTATGCATAATTTGGACACTGTAGCCTGGGCAGAGTCATTCAATAGAACCGTTGTTGATATTGGGCCGTTGTTTGTTCCTATTGAATTTAGAGGCTGCTGACTAAGACATCTGTTAACCCGCTTTAAGTTTACAGAAGTGGGATACTTTCTTTGCAGTACGCCGTTGCAAGCAAGATGTATGAACTTGTGGAAGTAGCATTCCCGGGTCTCGAGGTGCTTAAGCTTAAGCATGTGGCAAACACCACATATTTTTTTAGCAAGTCTTTTGTTCCACGTCATCTGTCCCAAATTTGAAACAATCATCCGCCGCCGAGTCTGTATAGACTGTTTTGATCACTCCACACGAAGACCGCGAGGGCTCAGCGCTCAAATACGACGTCGTTGACACATTTTGCATCTACTTATCGCTCTCTCTAGATAGCTTGAATAAAAAGCTGGTAAGGCTCCGAATGTTCCCTACGAGCCTTACCGCTGCGACGTTCCGACTTACGAGCGCGTTTCTCCTTCCGTCTTTCAGCCTTAGCCTCCCTTCTCGCGGCACGGCGCTCTCTTTTATCAGACTTGCGAGACGCAGACGATCCACGTCCATGATGGTGACTCCTGTCACGATAGTCCTCAGAATCTGATGATGATGACGATGATGACGATGAAGAAGAGCAACTCGAGGCTCGGCGACGGAGGCCATTTGCCATGTGGCGCTGGTTAGGATCACCAAGCGGTGCCGGACCCTCACGGCCGCTCAAGCGCTCGGACCCTTGGCAGAGAATCACTTCCATTCTGCGAGGTCCGAAGAAGTACTGAAAAACGATGGTAAATAAAAGAGTTTGATGGTGTTTCGTGGGACTTATACTGACATGATTCCAGTGATCAATGACGTCCCCCGCCGCATTGCGATTCTTTGTTTTCATTCGGTTCTCAATAGCTTTGGTCAGGAAGAGCCCGCCTAAGATTGCAGACTTAAGATAGTTTGTTGCAATCACTTGTTGCACTACGTACCGACAAGACTGATACCTGCTATAAGGGGTATGGCATTCGATTTGATGCGTTGTCCTCTAGATAATGAACCTGCTTTCTTAACGTCCGCCAGGAATCTGAAAACCTTATAGATCAACCTAAATGGGACGGCCTGATGGAAAATCTACGCACCGTTTCCAATCCTCCTGCATGATATCATGCGTTGCAAACGGGTGTGCACATAATTGGCATGGGGGAGGTACCTCAGGGAATCCTTTGCTCAGGTCCTTATCGTTTGAGATGAGACACATGGGAGGGAACTGAGTGTAAGAGAGGTGCTGAGGTGCTTGGCGGTTCCACATTGGCGGGGGGCCCGTGTTACCAAAGAATGAAGCCAGGGACAACCCTCTACTCTCGTCATTGGGAGAAGGTGCGCGATCTTGTGGCACCGCGCCGGGAGTCTGGCTATATGGGCTCAGGCTGCTGTTCTGCTGGTATACAGGGTAATCGGATGGTCCTGCCCTGTTCTGGTCATAGGGGTACCTGGAAGCCTGTTGGTATGCTAGATATTCCCCGCCTTTTTGGTCGTAATGACCAGCTGGTGGGGCTTGATGTTCCTGAGGATATCCTGGAGGATGCTGGGATGCTGATCCAAGGGGTGCCTGGTATGTTTGGGACTGATGTACTTGCGACTGAGGGTTGTCCCCTTGACGCGAGCTATCGCGCGTATTATGAGGTGACTCCTGGGTGTATTCAGGGGGCGGGCCCAAAGGTGCCTGGTATTGATTTTGTTGAGGCTGCTGAGGAGGGGGTTGCAACCAGGTTGCGTACGGGTTGTTAGATTTGTCGTCGGGGTATTGAGTCATGGTTGGTGTGCAGAAATAATGTGGGGCTTCAAAAATACAATCGCTCCATAGAACGCCCGTGGTGATTTTATATGAACGATGGTTATCATCATCTAACGTGTTACGGCTGCTGCGCTACACAGCCCATCATGGCAGTGGGGTTTCTGGCAATGCATTGGAAACGCCCGTTTTTAATTCACATCCGGCTCCCAAGGGCTGCATAAAAATAGCATCAACTGCGGAACGAAGCGCTGACACAGGATCTGGCGTTTTAAGTGATAGGCGAGGACAAATATTAATATCAGGCGGGCAGCTGCAGCGCCGTCACATGAAAATATCAACTGAAATCCGGTTAGACTAATAATCCTCATCGTGGGGACAGCATATTGCGATAAAACATGAAGTAGAAGTAGAGTTGCAGCGTGACAAGTATGGTTGGAAGTAAGACGGCAAGTTTTGTTCCTATGGACGTAATCGATGTGGTATTGATGAAACGGCGTTAACATCAGGGGAATATTGGTATGCATGAGAGTAAGTGGGGAAAAAGTGGGAATATTGTGTGCACAAGTCTCCTGATACGATGAGTGAATTTGTGAAACGTGAATGGTTTGGTGGATGTGGTATAGAGCGATAGATGTTGGTGATGGTGGTAGATTGTCGCGTCTAGGATCGGGTAAGCCTTTAGGAATCGATGAAAATAATAAAATAGGTACCGAGCGTTGATAGCTATGTCCTCCGTCAGGACCTCAAGAACCCAAGAAAAAGCGTAAAACCCAATTCAAAACTGATGTCAAGTTATGTCACAAAGTCCAGTCAATAAATAATCATCACCTACGTCGACCGGCGACCATCCTCAAAATCTCGCCGACAGACGAGCTTTGTACATTGCCTCGATTTGGCGGATTCCCTGGCCGCAGCTGATAGGACGATATTCAGTAAGCAAACGTGCCCCTGACGGTGTATGCGAGTGAAGACCGACGTCAAGTTGATTATGGCCACCATTGGACCCAGGACCAGAGGTTGGTGCACCCGCACCCTGCGCTTCTGGCGCATGATCGCCACATGTTATCAATCCGTTTTGATTAGCTGCTCCCTCCCCTGAGCCTATCCTGGAGCCAGAAGCACACACAGCATGTGCCGAAGGTTGACGACGGCGTATAATGATTTCCGAGTCGGACGCGGGGTAGGCGTCTACCTCGGTAAACCCCATACTGCCGGGAGGAAGCTTCCGGCCGCGTGTTTGGGTGTCGCTAAGGTCACTTTGTTGACTTTCTGCAGAGGCCTGGCGCTGGAGGCTAAGGCTCCAGAAGCTCCGTTTGTTCGCCAGGCTAGGCGGAATGGGTGGTTCTCGCGCAGCCACAGACCGCAACTTCGGGTGTGTTCTGACTTTTCTGGGGGGAGGGGCAGTGAGAGGGAAAGATTTTGTGACTTGCGCAGGCCACGAAGGCCAGATGGAATTGGATGCAGATGTGATTGTAATCGATGAGGAAAGTGGTAAAAACGGATCGCTTGATGTACCTTGGGTGGGAGGGAAGGGGTATTCATAGCGCTGCGTCCCAAAATCAAAGGGAGTGCCCGTAACCTGAAGCATCCCAGACGAATGTCAGGATCATGCAGTTCTTCGAGAACAAATATATTAATCGAGAACAACGAGAACAGGGTTTAGGTGATTATGACCGCCACTCCACTACACGTGTCTTGGATCAATAGAAACTTACCTCCCCGGAGGAGCTAGATGATAAACTGAATCCAGAGTCGGAGTGAGATGCTTCAGATGGAGAAAGCTGGGGAGGAGGAGCCAGTGAATGTTCCTCGTGGACGATCTGGTCTGGAGAAGGCAGCGAGGACACCTCCTCCCCATTTTGGTAAACATGGGACTGTGCTGTCGCTGTCCGTGCGTCACTGAAGTGTGACATTCAGTAGTCCCTTTAGTTTGAGTGTCGACAGAAGAAGAAGAAGAAGACGGAGAACCCGTCTCAAGCAAGTCAGCGGACCATTTACATTTCCTGCAAACGCTGGCGGAACGTGTGCGGGGAATGTGACGCTGTGCGTGGGCCACGATCCTTGTCCATCCGTCACGTCACTCTCTAGAAATTTCCGCGTCCACTGTCTTCTACTTGATAACTTACTCACTTGTTCCCCGCCGTCCAGACCTTCGTTGACTGCACCAAGGTTCCATCGCACATGACATAAAACGGCGCTGCTCCTGGTCCAATTTTGTGTGTGGTGCAAGGGAGTCTGGCTCATGACAAAGTGTATCCAACGATCGCAGAACGACCTGTGAAATAACAAAGTGCATGACGGTTTGGTGCACGACGGCCTGTCGGCGACCCTGGAGTTGTCGGGTGATTGGCTCCAGTGACGCGGTGATGTCTTGAATTTCGTTACGTTTACAGAACATGAATTCAATTGCTAATACGTGGCTGACCAGGAGCACTGATGATGTAAAAGTCAGCCTCTCCACTCAAAGCATGCTTGGATCGAGGCTGGCAATTATATCGTTTTCTTAACGAACTATCACTGTCCTTACATCGAAAGCGAACGAACATGTCTGTACGCCGGGTCGACCCACCTCAGCAGCCTCCAGGTTTCTTGCTATGTTTCTGGCTTTTGTTCGTCAAACTCGTCCACTCATTCACGGGCTTGTTCAAGTCAAAGGCTCCTTCTACTACCTTGCCAACGCCCGTGACAGCGGGAAGCCAGACCGCCCGTCACAAACCACCTCCTGTTCCCAGACGACTCGAGCTAGTGGATACCAAGCTATCTAACAGACGCAGTCCCCAACGAATCTCTCAGACAAAAGTATTTTCAAGTCAGTCTCCGGCAGTGCATATGGCAGCAGAAATCCACCAAGATACCATCTACCGTGATGGTACCGATACCCAGAATGAAGACTTGCGAACCAAGAAATATGCAACCTCCTACTTTCCCGGTTTCATCGGACAAGCGGTTTCCCCTAGTCGTGTACCCGAAGGCGGCGCTCTTCATACAGCAAGTTCGCTCCGCACTTCCACCCAGCTTTTGGATCGGGACCTGAGACGTTGTAACAGCCTCACGCCTGTTGTAGCTGAGGTCTGGAACCCAGCTTTGGCACCGAGCAGCCCTCTTCCATCTCGAGGGCTCTCACTGCGTATCACTTCCATTACAGACAGCTCGATCCTGAGCTTAAGCCCAGTGACCCCTCGTTTAGCTGCTATGCCTCGTTCAACTGGCCCTCGTCTTCGCATCTCCTCGATAATAAAATCCACTCAGTTCAGCGCATCTCAGTCGGTTCACAGCATCAGCGCGTCCCCGTTCGCAATCCGACGCGGTTTCTCAGGAGCATCTGTGAAGATACCTCGTTCCTCGATCCGTCTCCAATCCCCTTGGAGCCCCTCAGACAAGACACTACCTCATGATGTGTGGATGAATTCAGAAGGCATCCTGGCCAATGTTCAAGGCCCTGTATATGTCTCACTCGATGCTACGAAATCTTTGCAAGATGATGTTGTAGTACTCCAACATGGATCTTACACGCAGCTTCCACGTACCCCTTCTTCCCGGTTTTCAGACGACGGAGATGACTTTATATCCATATATTCGAAAATCTTCGACCTCCAGGAAGAAGAGAAATACGAGGAAGAAGGATCCAGCAAAGGCACATCTCAAGGTGACTCGTTCGTTGTCAATGGTACAGACAAGGGCTCTCCTCCCGGCAGAGCGGCAGCTGGTTTGGTTACGACATCTCCTATTGATGACGCCGCTGCCATCAAACGTGATGCTACCCAGAATTCTGCGGAGGATGTTGAGTTCGAGGACTCGAACAACAGTAACAGGTCATCCGAGCTCGAAGAAGGCTTCTTTTGCGTTGTCTCTCAGTCAAAGTTTGATTTGACCTCGGATGACCACACGTCTGGCCTCGCCTACATCCCTTCCTTGAAGCACCGAGAAGTACTCCCACTCAGCGTTGCAATCGAGCCTGTTGATCACCCCGATAGCACCACCAAACGTTTCTCAGTCCCTTGTCTCCACTCCGTTCGGGAATTTGATCAGAGCCCGCTTCGCACCTCGACCTCTGACTCTTCCCCTTCCAAACACTTTCCCGCCACAGAAAGCAGGAGCTTGAGAGCACTCGCTGACCTTATTTCTCTGCTGGATTTTGCTGCGATGGAGGCTGTGGAGGCCGATGGCGAACCTCGCTTAGTACGGGCCGATTGACGGACGTTGTTCCGCTATATGTTTCCTGTCTTTACTCTGTTCCACCAGATTACTCTGCCTTTGAATTTTGAGACGTTATGGGGGAGAGATGTTTTCGTTTCAATCATTGAAATCACGATCAGGTCTTGCCAGTCCCAAATGATCGCAAACCATCACATTTGTTGGTGTGTACATACCGCGTGCCCATAGTAATATTGTATTTCGAAATGTAGCACGTTTGTTTAATAGCCCGGGGCCTCGCGGTGCTCATGTGTTGTAGGGAGACCAGACCTCGTGTTCCAGACTGTTCTAAGGCTTTTCATCGAATTTTATGAAGAGAATGACCCGCGGAGTACGATGATCGATCTTCACACTGGCAAAGTTAACACCTGAATAAGAAGTGTTAGCTGTGCTGTCGTCCCCACGCATTGGGTTCTGTGAAGATGTAGACCGGTGCTGCGGAACTTGGTTCGAGGGTCCTTTCATAACCAAGTTTGACTATGCATCAAAGATGTAGTCAGACTCTGACTGCAAAGCGAGGAGTTTGAATTTTGGCAGATGCCGGTCGTGCCGAAGCCTTTGGGTAGTCGTTTCAAGTCTTCGTGATGGACGGCAATTGAAGGAATGTACTGCTCGGACTCCTGAACCTGTGATCAAATTCAGTGAGGAATTTCAGCGTATGTGATCTCCCTGCAGCAATTTCAAAGGCATGACAGCGATTTTTGGAGAAAGCAGTAAAGGGAGCAAGCCTCAGCAAGGGCACTCGGAGGTTGCAGACCGGCCGTTGCCAATTTGATAACATCCAAAAAGGGGTTCCGAACTCCGAGATACCACTGGGGGGGCTTCATTACGTCTGATCCGGAAAGCTCAAATACTGCAGTCGTTCTTTCATCCCACCTCAAATCATGTTCTCCTCTTTCTTTAAGTGAGTGAAAGTTATGGTCTGTGATTTGGCTCTCAAGTTTTTGTAGCACTGCGCCCCCCGTCGATTCGAAGGCCCCGAATCTATTCCCTGTCTCGGAGAACTCAGATCTCCTCGGGGAGTTGGAGGCGAAGGATCTTGAGTGGACATGTGCAGGAGGCTTCGTTACAGAAACTCAGATCTTTTATCAATTCCTACGGGATGGGACGATGTTAATGTGTCAAGTGATCCACTCGTCAATCGGGTTAGCATTCTATTCGTTTACGCTTGTTCGATGTGACTCATTATTCGGCAGCCTGTGGTACCCTACCATTCAGTTCACATGCAAGATCTACAACCCTGCAACGAAAGAAACCATTTGGCGTTCTGTCAATGTTACAAACTTTGTAACCGCTCCCCCTGGGTTTGACAAGAGATCCAGCAAGGCAGATCAATTCTCTATCACCCACAAGCCTTCATCGGATGCTTCCCATCCTGAAATGTACACCATTCGCGCAAACCTCTCAGATGACTTGCAGATATCACTCGATGTATCACGGCCCTCTGCTGTACCCGGATTCAAGATTGGAAAGGGGCCAAAAGGGGGCTACACGTACTTTGGGTCAGATCAACAGAAACCAGATGGCTACGTCATCCATCGCTTCTGGCCTCGTACTAAAGCCAGTGGTCACATCATCCATAACGGTCGTGCAATCGCTGCCGAGGGTCACGGCATGCTCGTCCATGCTATCCAAGGCATGCGTCCAAACTTGATCGCATCCCGATGGAACTTCGCAAACTTCCAAAGCGACGCTCATGGTGGCGTGTCTGCAATTCAAATGGAATTCACAACTTTGGATACCCACGGGCGCTACGGACCCGGCTCCGGCGGAGCCATAGTCAACGTTGGTTCATTGGTGCTTGGTGGGAAGCTAGCTGCGGTCACAGCAGAAACTAGATGGTCAGGCGAAGCGCAGCCTGAGAAGACAGTCATGTCGCGTGCCCATCACCTCAACCCTGTCCATGATCCAGACACTAGCTACATGCAGCCTACTGCGGTTGAGTTCCGTTGGGCAGGTCCATCTCTGCTGCAGGGTGCGGAGGGTTCTGTTGATGCATCTGTGCATCTTGATGTTGGCAGTCCATCGTCACCTAAGGGGTTAATCGAGAAGGTGGACGTTCTTGCAGAGATCCCATATGTGATCAAGACGGTGGTTAATTACGTTGCTGGCGCAAAGCCATATATTTACCAGGTAACTGGGTGTCACACTCAATTTATCCGATATCTAACCGCAATCTGATAGTGGCAAGACAACGTCAAGCTTTCTGTTCGTGGTCCAGATGCAATTATCCCTGGACTTTCCGAAGGATTAGATGTAGAAGGGGTGCTATTCACAGAAGCCTCGTTCGTATCTTAAATACCTACTCATCTTCACATCTACATTTTCCCCTGTGTAAGTATACTGTTACTATAATGTAATCTCGTAGATCTCAGGATGTGAGCTGGGCAGAAATGGTTAACTTTCTAGGCTACACACGCTTGGATGCACAACACTTTTACATAAATGATCGAATGTAAATGGAAATTACAGATCAGATGCCCTTTCTGAACGGCTGACAAAAGAACAAGAAAAATGTACAGGATGGCTGGGGGTGGCGATAGTCAGGACTAGACAAGGAAAATCAAGCATTTCACGTACATGGCTATTCCGGGAGTAAATTCTCTCTTCACATCGATTTCTTCACCCAAGACATCCTTCGATTTCACAATGCGAAACGTGGCGAGAATATTCACAATGGCAAGCCAGATCACCGCCTCTGCTGTGAACCTCCCGGGACCTATGATCAATTTGTTGAGCTGCCTGATCGAAACCCTTATCGTGATCAGGATTGCATACATATACGACGACCGAGCCCGAAAATCGGATCAGCGGAGATGGGCTGGGGGCTCGAGTTGCTTTCAGCTGTGAGGTGCCGCTCAGGCCTAAATTCTTCAACATCGGCCCCATGTTTTGATTCATCTCTGCTCATTGCCCTTTACAAGTAATATCAGTCAGTGGCAAAATATGCGAGTTCTGCGTACAAACCACACGTTGTTTATCACCAATGCACCTGGAATCAGTTTCAGCCAGTTGATCTGAGTACCTGGTTTAGTTCTTCTCACCCTTGGGAATGAAGCGGCCCTCATAGACGTCGTCCTTTGAAGTAGCATGAGGTATTCCTATTCCCACGTCAGAAACAACAAACCCGAGTTGAATGAAAAGTGACTAACCCAAAGGAACCACAGGAATCCATCTCATCAGCTCTCGAAGGATCGCATCAACATATGGTAGTAGTGGTCGGTCGTCGAATCCTGGCAATCTGCTAGTCGCCCCTATGACGGAATCGATTTCTACTTGAGCCTTCGCTTGTACCTCTGGATAGAGAATCATGGCGAGAATGAATGTATGCAGTGCCGAAGAGCTCTTTTACCGTATTTGTCAATAACAGCTCTCCTATACGCGGAATAAAATTTACCGACTCAAAACCAGCTGCAATAGGATTTACAGAATGTTGAGTATGTGGCCAGGATACACTTCAGGGATGGACGAGCAGTTACCTATAAAAGCAGTAGCTGCCGCCGCTTTTATAGCGGTTTCTTGTTTATGTCGGTCGTCCTTCTCGTTAATCTGAGCTAAGCAATCAGACACCATCGAGTGAGTCACCACCCCTGCAGCCTGGAGCGCACGTTTATTGATCGGGTATCACCCACATGGCCCAGAACGTACAATATTTTTCTTGACCAAATTGAACGGCACGTTGAGTACTTGTCTTGCTAATGCCCTCGAACGAGCAGCGTCACGTTGGGGCCCTGCGCCAGGAAGCCACGCTGGTAGACGAGTGACTGATTGAGTCTGAATCAGCGATAATCTGGGACTGGCTTTGTTCCCTCACGTATGGGGAAAGCGGACAAGATAGCGCTGCGCTCAGGGGAGAGTGCCTTTGCAAGTATATCGACGAGTTCTTTGACAGTGGTAACCATCGGATCATCGCGTGGAGCTACATCGTACCCGTAGGTAAACGCCATAACGTTAGAGGCGATAAACCTGGATGATCATGTGTCACATTTCTCCGTGAGTGCGACGTGATTTACCTCTGGATGTGGTGTTCGAAATGCGATGGATCATCAAGCAGATCCTTCAGTAATGGTTGAACTCTTTTGGCGTGGATATCATGATAGCGTGATGTACTCTCTACGCGAAGCGCATGGTGGAACATCTTGCGGTGAAGTTTCCAATCACTGTCATGATAAGGCAGCATGACAGTACTAAAATCGACGCCAAAACTGGATTATAATGAACGTTGAATTGTGATCAAAATATAGATCAAAGCGTACAGCTTATTTGTTGCAATAAAGGGGCGATCGGAGTATATGGCGGAACGTTGATCCATGAGTGCTCTTGCAACCTTCTCCGAATTGACTACGACAAAGTCAAGGCCAAGGAGGCGAAAATAGATTAGATCACCTGTATTGGTGGTGAGCACATCGTCCGTGTTAGTAGTGTATTTTCTGCGTACCATATTTTTTCTTCCAGTGTGTGTATGTTAGCCATGGTCGATTAATATTCAATTGGAAGAGGTTGCCAATGAGGGGAAGCGGATTAGGACCTGGGGGGAGTGGAAGTCTGGTGGTTCCCTTAAACCTTGAAATGACCAAGGCAATAAGAACACAGGCCACTAATACCCAGACATCGGTGTGGGTGAGATTATTCATATTTGTGGGGGGAGTGACACGAGTAGCATATGCAATTTATACGTGTCTTGTAGACCCTTCTGTAGAGAACCATGGTCAGTAGCAAATCTTCCTTTAAAAGTGTTCAGCGTTTGACTCAAGGCATAAATATTTTCTGGAATATGTTTAGTCCTGCAGTCGAGGTCGAGGAATAGATCAACGATTTGATGCGCCGTTCAAAGAATCAGCATCATTTCGTGCCGATTGCCACGGTAGGCGGATGGAGCGACATGGATCAGTTTCTGAAAGGCTGGTGTATGGAGCAGGGGGCTTTCCCCGCAAGTAATCTGGGGAGTGATCAGTAAACATATCAGTGTGCCTCTTAATATTATTAGAACAATACTATCCCTCGGAAGTCGTCACCTCTTTTAAAAACCACTCAACTCTTTCTGCAACATATAATTTTATTGAGAGATCGCACTGGGTTCCGGGTCGTGTTACGCTGAGTCACGAGCTGCTATTTGAAAACTGAGTCTAGCGTCCGTTGGTAGGTGACGGCACTGGCCAGTCGGTCGGGCCAATATCACAGCAGTAATGACCAACCCCGCTAATGCTGACCTTGCAAACGATCCGCGCTTCAAAGACTTTGTCCAAGCAAATCGCGCACAAACACCGCGCCCGTGGTAGCCGCAGACGACGATTCCTCTGCTCTCCACAGCCGAGACAAGCTGCCCGAAGCCAGTAGCAGCACCGCGGATTGTCATAAAACCACAACAACGATACGAAATTCCATACAAGCGAGTCGAACGAATTTGGAATTCGGCATGAGCTACCCGCATTAGCTTCAGACTGTGAACCGGCAAGTAGCATGCACGCGACATCATCATGAGTGTCAAAACTCCTTGACCTGTTGGGCCATATATTCGATGAAACCTCGCCATATACCTCAGAAATGACGAATGTCAAGTTTTCTGCAAGATTGCGCCAAATCATGGCGCGGGCAATCCCTCGGACGGACGTTTAGCTCGTTTCAAAAGCAAGTGAGGATATCTTACAGCTAAGCTCTAGGCAAACACCCTTCCCGAGATTACCCCGCGGAATTTAGCAATTTCATGATATCACACACCCCTGATAAATAATAGTCTGAAACGAACGGGGTAATTAGGCAGAAGCGGTCATCAGTAACAAGATTCTGAAGAGTTTGCTCGCGGGTCCGAAGGACTCCGATCCCTTCCCGCTGTTATCCCGACAAGGGATTTGACTGCTTGAACCTGGATCGGCGATGCAGATGATCTAAAATCGATAATCGATAAATTGGTGACTGGGATCCGGAAAGAGGGCATAGCGGAAGGGGAAGACGGTGGCGCAGACCCACTCCGAGGGGAACTTCATTTGATATCTCGACAGCCTTTCACCTTCAGCTATACAGAGCGGTGTCATGTACATATGTGATACTATCATGGCTATCACGTAAAACGAGACAAAGGGAGCCTCGGGCATTGCGGGTTTTGAATTGGTGTGTATCAAAAGCTATTGAGTGACTGCAGGAACATGACGCAAACCAGATGACGACGTACTAATCTTGGTATCGGAACCTCAACCAAAGCATTTCGATGATGTAGAAACTTTCCATCGGAGGACGATAGACCGGGTGGAATGTCTAAGAGTTTTGTGTTGAGGATGTGAAGCACATAATATACTGTCCGTCATCGTGGATCAGCACAAGCGGATTCGACAAAGCATTACAAAAGTTGGTCAATATTTCCTGCCTCATTTTTTTGACTGTCCATACAGGCAGGGACTCCCTGTCCGTAGAAGCATGCCAATATGCCACAAAAGACTATTTTTCAAGGAAATGGTAACAGGTCCAACAGCAAAATGCGCAATTTCTCTCTTTCATCGAGAGATGTGTCAAAGCAGCGACGTGATAGTTCATGCTGTCAAACAGCTGGAATTCGAATTCAGGTCGCAAATGCGGAGGAGTAGGTGGTGACCGGGAATCAATTGGGTCACATCTTCACCTGGTGGCAAGGACTTCAAGTTTTAGATGCCGCTGTCTACATATTCATATATATATATAACTTACCGGGGTCTCCACAGCACATATGATTTGAATGAATATGCAGTCTAAAGCTGGTAGGCCCCAGTCACATCATTAGCAGAGGTGGCCGATCGGCGATGATCAGCAGCATGGTAAATAGGCGGCCAGCGGCCACTGCCAGAGGAGACTCAACCGCCTAGTTAATAATAGCCCAATCTGAATAAAATCGTGCATGAGGGATGATTTATGTGTGGACCTCCTGGGGTTGATTTTTCGAGCACTCGATGCTATTGTCATGGTGAAAGCGGGACGCCATCGGGAAGTCACTGAGGTAACGTTCAGGTCGAGCCTGAGGCTGCGCACAGCCAAACCGTCGCTTAAAAGGCACAGCCACACTGTCTCTGACTTTGGCAGCGGGACCGCAGTTTCAACAGCGTCAAACTCTATAACTTTGGGGAATCCAGGATTAGTCCGACAGAACTATGTACTTACAATGTTTCGCCCAGCATTGAAACTCACGCCCAGAGTTCCTCCGGTATCCTCGATGTCCTGGCGCTTCCCTCCAGCTGGTGTTCGAGCGGCAAAAGTTGTAACAGCACGTTCAAGTTCATATCATGTACTCCATCCTACGCCAAAACCCAGTGGTCTAGTCCTAGTTCAAGCTAATATTTGTAGGAGGAGGCAGATATGGCATGCACAGAGAGGAGTTGCACCATTTCATTCTTCTGGGCGGATCCAGGGACTGCCTCTCATACCGATGCTACTGGGCGCCTTCAAGGCATGTTCACCTGAATGATTCATGCGAGTCCTATACTTAGTCTTGCAGGCTTCGACTACTATAGAGGTAGCGCGTACCGCTGCCCGTATTGCGCTTACGTTCCTACCCCTCCTCCTTTTCAAAAATCGGTGGACAAGGAAATACCTCAAGCACCATGAAAAATTCCATTCTGGTGCACCAGTTGACGAAGAGAAAAAGGCCGCACTTCTCAAACGTATACGTGCAAGGACAGCTATCTTCAACGTACTTTTGTTTGTCCCTGTCGCACTATTCTGGTTGGCAATCCTAGCAAGCGCTGAGCAGACACCTATCACAGGGCGGTACGTTATGGATCATATTTAATCTCTACCTTTCAGCTAAGTTTATGTACAGATGGCGGCTTATCATACTGTCTCCTGAAGAGGAGGATGAGATAGCTGCGCAGCTTAGAGGCCCAAATTGGTATCGCACTGTTACAGAAATTCTCTCCACAGACGGATTGCCCAGGTTGATTCCAACCACTGATTGGCGATACCAGTGGGTACGTGACACCCTACGGCGATTGGAGGCTGGCATCCCTGTATTGCAGCGCGAACAAGAGTTAGCTTCACATTGGTTGGATACAACCCCTGATCAGCCGCCATTACCTCCACCTGCAGAATATCCCCTACGGCCTCGGCCCCGAGCCACGGACGCTATGAGGAGGTGGTCAGAAGGCCTCTGTGGGCGAAGCTCACCTCATTCAGCTCATGTCATCGCTGGACCACCATATTCACTTCTTATCGTTGACAAACCCGATGCAGCTAACGCCTTTTCATACGGCTTTGGGCCAGATGGCGCTTGCGGTGTTGTGGTTTACTCTGGATTCATTGACAACATCCTCTCAAAGGCTCCTTCATCAGCTATCTCCTCTGGCTACACGCCACAAACTCTACCTGAAGAGACCTCGTGGTGGACGCACCTTTTCGGTTCACTCTTCCTCTCACCGCTATCCCCATTACCACCCCATCCAGTACCAACAGAACAACAAACAGCCGAACTCGCTATCCTCCTCGCCCATGAAGTCGCGCACCTCGTTCTCTCGCATCACCTTGAGACGCTCTCATCCGTCACTATCATGGTTCCTGCCTTGATTTCCTTGGTTGCTGACATCACGCGCACCCTGTTATTTCCCGTAACGATGCTGTTTGGGCCATTCGTCAATGACGCAGTTGCCCAGCTGGGTAAAGTCGGTTCTGGCGAGCTGACTAAAATAGGGGAATATTGTACCAGCGTGCACCAGGAGATAGAAGCGGATATTGTATCTGCCAGGATCCTTGCGCATGCCGGGTTTGATGCGCGCCAGGCAGTAGCATTCTGGGAAGACATGCAGAATGCACCTCAAGCTGCCGAATGTTCTCTCCCGGAGGCAAACAACTCAAGTTGGACTCTTGCACGACAGATCATGGGTTCCTCACATCCTGTGAATGAGGTTCGCATAGAGAAGCTTAAGAGCGAGCTCGTCCGGTGGGAACTGGAAAAACGCGTCGCGGAGAAGAAGCGCATTGTGGGAGAGTCGGAACGAAGCTTGATGTTGGGATTCGTTTGATACAGAGCACCCAGGTTTTAAGACTACAGAGTCACGAAACATTGCAATTTGCGTACAGTCATTTATCACTAATGCCTTCCTGCTTTCAGAATATTTTTTGTACTTATATTGTTTATGTAAGTCGACATTACAAAGATGCTGTAGAGTTACTTGCCACTCCACTCCTCCATCCAATATCACAGCATTTGCACTAGAGCCTCGGGAGTTCTATTATTGAATTCTAGACACCTTGAATAACAAGAGCAATCAGAAGAACGTGTCTCGCGTGAGGCCGTCAATGACACTTGATGTTGAGTTTAGGAAAGAAAGAAAGCAAACTTTGCGCTCTGGTCTTGAGACTAAATTTGGTGTGGGAGTTGCGTTATCACCACGCACTTGTGCGATACTGATGCAAGGATCGTGAGGTTAGCATCACACTGTAGTATTGCAAAGGGTGTATATATCAGAATGGCCCATTAAGTACTAGAAAGGAGTGGTTGTTGCTCTCCGGTGTCAGTTTCTGCAACTGAAGGACGGTGTTTGCGTGTCAACCGTGCGGTCAATGTACCGTCCTTCAATCGATCTACCTCCTCCACGATGATATATCCCCCTAGCCATGGCAAGAATACAATCCATAGGCAGTAGTAGACTCCGCACAACTGCAAAAGGTCAGTCTTATGTAGAGTTCCGTCGTGTAAGACGTGTACGTACTGCAAGGACACCAAGGCCCACTACACAGTAACTGAATGGGTGGTGTCAAATGTGGACGCAAAAATGCAAGGATCTTGGACTTACGTTGCATACCAGAAAGACACATCGCCGTGACCAGGTTCTGGTGGTACCCTAGTCGAATAAATCAGTTTTGCTACAAGGCGTCGATTCGAAAAGACAATACCAGGGCATTACGAGGAGAAATATCGTGCTGAGGAGGTAAAGACAAACGTAAATATTCCTCGCACGATACTTGGAAAGTACAAGGCCAGCAAGCGCTCGCCGCCTTCGAAGAGGCCATAATCCTATAGCAGTTGCAGCATGGAACACCTGCGACCTGTCAATCACATAATGCATGACGGTAGAGTAAAATTCCTACTAAATTCGGATAAGAAACCAAGTCCAACAAGAAGTTAAATGCATCTCGAGCTGGGACGGCAACTATCACGAGGACTGTGAGAAAGTACTTCAGACACATGGGTGCCAATGGTGTGCCGAATGGCTTGGTCGACGCAAAAAAACTTGGATACGGAAGCAGCCCTTGACGGGCGATCTCACGCAATATCCGTGCCTGACCAACATTCTATGAAATTAGGCAGAATGAGTCTTCACATCATGAAAAGCAGTTCCAAAATGCGTTACTCACCATGGCGATCTAGACATGCATTTGGTGAGTAACTCGGACAAGCGAATATATAAATTACACACGATGTTTCCGAAGCAACTCAAGGCAACCATAATCGGCAGGATTTTGGCTGCGAAACCCCCTCCAAATACACGTTGAAAAAATAAAGCCGCGATGAGCTGCCCAGAATTCTTTATCTCATCCTTTGGCACTGCCGCCACATACGCAACGTTGACAAAGAAAAAAAGACATGTGATTAAAAGCAGCGACAGGAAGCCGGCTTTGCGTACTGTGCGTACAGGATCACGGGTATGGATTTCCCCGATGACATTAAATGCGTTGTGCCAACCAAAGAATGCAAAATTGGTCTTGACTAGTGCTGTAGCCAAGGAATTTGGATTGGTTGTGCTACCGCTGAAGGGGGACCGAAAATTGGCAAATGGATCACGGATGTGAGTAAAACCACCAAGTACGAGGGCGCCCGTGAAGACTAAACTAAAAGGACAACCGGTCAGTATGCGGCGGATGGTGAACGATATGCTTACAAGACTAGAGAAATGACCTTCATCCCAGTAAGAAAGTTTACAGCTCTTAAAGACCATTTCGTTGACAGGCCGACGACTGCGTAGTCAGGATTCAGATTGTACCTTAGTGCAAGAAACTAGGAAGCTCACAGGCCGCACCAACAGCACAGACTGCTAGAGCAATGATAGTTTGCCTTGCGGAAGTAATGGGAACATCAAAAATTGTAAGCACATATTGCGCAAATACAATGGAGTTTGTTGCGCTAAAACTGATCAGCGTAGAAATACATCCCATGAATATTTCATTCAACATGGTGCAAACCGTAATACGCACGACAGAAGGACTGTAGTTACAGCAAATGTCACTGGGACCAAAAACCGTGGACGCGGATATGCCTGCTCCAAATACACAACTTGAGCCCCGGATCTCTTTGGAAACATACTCGCGTATTCGCTGTAAACCATGAGACCTCCGAGTGCAAACAACGGAGCCAAAAGCCAAAAGACGAAGAGAAGGCCAATCGAACCAACAGAATTCAGTATGACACCCGGGACAGAATATATCCCTGCGCCGAGCATTTGCCCGAGATTGAGCATGACAGAAGACAGTAATGTAACCTCGGAACCCAAGGGATTGCTCTGCAGAAGACGTGAGTATTTGTCGAATACAAGTGAATGGTCGTTGCCTTTTCTATCGGCGCTCCTGCTGCCGGGGTGATGCTTCCTTCATCCTCGCTTTGAATGACAAGAGAGGGGGCTTCGGAGTCCAAGGTGTTGTCACTGTTGGTCATGAGACTACTGACGGTGGGTTGATGACTCAAGTTACAAAGACTTGGAATTCGAATGGATTACCATTACGTAGTTTTAGATACAGCTGAGGACTACACTTTAGACATAAAATTATGCAACATCGAGCCAATTTCCAAAGATCTAGATCTAAAATTCGAAATACATACAAACAGAGACATTCCGATTCCGATATTCGCACACGTACGCTCTTCTTTTTTTTTTTTGGTGGAACGATGTCTATAGGGCTGCTCAATTCTAAAAGTTCGCGTTCACTTGGGATCCGAGCAAGTTACGACACTGATTAGCGACGCCTATAACTCCTTGTTTGGAACCGGACGCCGGCCGTTAGTCGGTGCCTTTCGGAATCATGCGTTATCAACTTGATCAATTCCCATCGTTCAACGCGTCGTTCAACATTCAACGGTGATCGATATGCCCCGCGCACAGCGGCGAAAGCAAGACCATAGGGATATTTTAATTTTACATTCTGTTGTGGCTAGTACATTGGCCATATCTAGGCATAAGCAAGGTCACTTTGAGGAGCTTTTCACTCCGGATCATCAAGATCTCGATGACGACGAAGGCAATGAACGGCTCACCCATTTTTTGCGCGGGACAGCCACGGGCCTTCATGCTCTCTCTCTGATGATATCCGTGCCCAGCTCTCGTGGTCCTTATACCCAGTGGCGGAAGTGCAATGAATTTTTTGATGTATCATTGAGTTGGCCTGATCGAGACTTTCGTCACGAATATCGGTGAGCATGTTTCGTTTTCAATCTTCTTAATGTGCTGATGGTCTGGTAGTGTTAGTCGTGCAACTTTTGACCGCTTAGTGCGAATCTTGGAGGAGAACCCCATCTTTCAATTGACAGGGAGGAAACCACAGTGACCTGTATGCTATCAGCTCGCGTGTTTCCTCCTTTGTTATGGGACTCGTGGCGGCGACTCACTGCAAGCTGCCCATAAACTTGGGATTGGTTTCAGAACTGTGTTCCTCTATTGCAGGTGTGTAGTGTGTGCTCTGCGGGAGATCGGCATGCAAGTAGTCACATGGGGTGACGAGACTCGTCAGAATGAAACGACACGACGGGTTTTGGACTGGTCAGGAATTCCAGATTGCATTGGGATGCTTGATGGCTCCCTCATATGGCTTACCGAAATGCTGGATCGGAATGGCCTGACATTGATTTGTCGAAAGAAATTTCCCGCTGTAAGTAACTCTCAAATACAACATTTTCTGTTAACTTACTTGATACATAGATCAATGTTCAAGCCATTGTCGACCACGAGAAACGATTCACAGCAATTGAGCTAGGATGGCCAGGATCAGTTTCGGACGTGACAATGTGGAAGAAGTCTCACGTCTGGCAACATTGGTGTGAGAAAGTAATCCGGTGTGGCCTATAGAGATAGACTACCGGTCTGGATGAGTGCGAGTGAAAAAGCTCGACCCAAGGGGACTGCTACTGAGAGTGGATCCTCGCGACAATTTTATAAGGCAAGGGAAAGCAAGCCGTGCGGGCTTAGGATCTAAGTGACTGAGACGGACGCAGAGGACAAGCCAAGTGTGAACGGACACGGAAGTAATGGAACAGAACGGGGAATGGGACGGGGAATGGAACAGAAAGTCTCTGTGAACCGGGGACGTGCCAGGTATCGAGGTATCAAGGTGTCAAGGTATCAAGGTCTCGATGTAACGAGCTACCGGTAGCACTCTGTGGGATGGATGACCACGAGAAGACTAAGGGGACTTAATCACAAGACTCAGACTCAGAGTCCAAGGGAGTAAAAGGAAGTGATATTTGTTTGAGTCCAGCGCGACTATTTATGAGGGTCCGTACAAACTCGGAATGTGCTAGGCGATGTAAGTAGGTACCGGCGAGACCGTAGCGCGATAATATGTAATAAGAGCTAAGCTGCCTCGTGCATGGGAATGGACATGTAAACCAGACCTCGGGTGGTTAGGTATGACAAGTAGGGAATAATAACGCACCAATGGGGAAGGATGAATGTCATAGGACATGGGAGGACGGGATACGATTCCAGAAGCGTGAGTCCGGTGGATACCTGCTACGGACAGGATGATGGATGGTGACGGGTGTCGATGGGAAGTGATGGACAAGACGGAAAGCGATACTTGGCTATGTGAGCCCCAATCAATGCATATAGACCGTTTGTGAGGCTAGGGGATGCATGTTTCCTACATCGGCTCAATTATTTCCCAAACAATGCTCTCCTTCTCGCGGATAAAGGTATATTCTTCTTGAACCTCACGTCTTTCATGCACTGACCCTGAATCAGGCTATCCATCATCACCCTATGTCCTTCGTCCATTCACTGAACCCGAGGTCAATGGGCAGCTGCCTGCCGAAAAAACACGCCGCCGTAAATTCAACAAGTGTTTGTCTTCACAGCGCATCATTGTCGAGCATACATTTGGTATGCTCAAGGGCCGTTTTCCCAGTTTGAAGGATTTGCCACCGGAACAAGATATCCGAGATACTTACCGTGTTGTCGAGGCACTTTTTGCTCTGCACAATATGTGCATTGACCTTGGAGATGTCCCTGAGCTCATTTTGTTGTTTGATAGTTCTGACCCTGATCACAATGACACCGAGGATGATCGAGCTGATGTCGATATCTCTGGCTATGGTGGAGTCGTTGGGGATGATGAACCTGAACTTCCTGCTTGGGAGTCAGACGAGTGGTTGAGGGAAGCTGGCCGTTGTCGTTGTCTCACAATTCTAAATGACCTTTTCCCATTATGAAACTTGACAGCAATTACTGACCTGCAATAGTGAAGTAGTCCAATAACACTTGACGAGCTGCCGCTTTCACCTCATCCGGCATCCCATCCATAGTCAAAATCTCTCTCGCGTTCCTCACCTTCGCCTCACGTTCTGCCAGTGTTACCTCAGCCCGTCCTTTCTCTACCATGTAATTATATTGTTTGTCCTCTCAAAGCTTGCATTTTTCGAGCAGTTTCAAGCGTGCAATGTCACTGTCTGCTGTTGCCTTCAGGAATTCGACATTCGACGCGAAAAACTCAGCAGCTTCATTGCCAATGACAGTCTGTGAAGGCTTGCGTTTGTGCCATGGCGCAGGGACTCCTTTCTGTGTCGTTGGCTTGACTTTCTTGTCACCTGCGGACAAAACTGATTTGCGTGCAGGTTGACCTGCTTTCGGCTTACTCTTTCTCTCCATATCGCTGTCCTTGCTTTCACCATTGCTGCCCTCCTCGCTGCTGATATCGATCACATCCGAGATCATGCCAGAGCAAAAATCCTCCTCTCGCACAAGTCCCGGGTGCTCGCCAAGCCTGTGAAGTCATGTAAGTAATGTTTCACACAGATGTCCAGCCACTCACCTGTCGTTGAACAGTGCATACCATCCCTCGTCATACCATTTTTTCAAGGTAGCACCAGATAAGTTCCCAATATCCTTCCCAGCTGTTCGAGCATTCTCAATCTTCTCATCAAGGACTTCAACATCAGGATCACCACCACCGTTTCCAGTGATGGACTCAAAATTCAAGATGTATGAAAACACTCGTCGTAACCGTTTGTAATGTCCCTTGATTGACTCTGGGCTGCGCCGTCCTTTGAATATACGTTCGGAGACCTGTATGGTATGGTGTTAGCAGTTATCGAGGCAAGTCTACTTTGCATCTTTGTTACCTTTTTGAAAACATGTTTAGCATTGCCAGTGAGGCCTTCATAGAATTCGCTGTCACCACCTAGCAGGGTTTCGAGTAAAAGTTTGGTGTCTTCGTCTGACCAATGGCTTTGCTCTTGAAGGTGAGCCATGGCTTGTTCCCCTTCAATTTTTGTCTTTGCCTTTGTCTTCAGTTTTGCAGCTGTGGCCTTCCACTTCAATCCTTTGCTGGCACGGGCTTCACTACTAGTCTGAGTTAATGGTGTGTCATTCTCAGTTTTCTTTATCTTCTTCGCGCTGTCACCATCTTCCAGGAGGAGGTTACTATGATCTTCCTCGCATCCTCGCTTCTGTGGTTGCAGAGCCACTGTAGCTGGCAATGGTTGCGGAGCTGTGGCTGGCAAAGGTCTTGGATCATATGCTGCCTCGTTTGCCCGAGTTGGACCATAGACGAATTTATTTGAATCATTTGGTTGAGGCTGACCACATGCTTGGAGCACCTGGCAAATATGAGGAAGCTTCAGCTAGTCAGTATTTGACAAGTATTATGTTCATGCTACTGGCCACTCACTTGTACTCCAGATTGCTGATTATGTTGTGGTCGGGCAATTGATTCATAGGGCTGCTCTTGTTGCAGCTGGCTGGATTCGCGACACAGAATCAGTCACATACAGAGCTTGATAAAATAATGACCTACCGTTTCATGTCATACCAGTAATGTTCCGCACGATAATGCTGTTGCTGTTGCTGATGCTGATGCATTGTGTTGTGTGCAGGCACTACTGCCCGGTGCTCGTAACTGCCCAGTGGAGCAGCATGTTGTCCACCTCCATGCGGCATGGCATAGCCATATCGTGGTTGCTCCTGCTGTCGAGTGTATCCACTACCATTGTTAGGATAGTAGTCCATCGCTACTAGCCTACAGTGCTGGAGTCGTTAACACTGACAGTACAATAACTACCAGCCAGACACATCCGGGCTTCTTCAGGATTGAGACTAATTTACGGAGGCGGAAATGAAGCGCTTAAGACTAAAATAACTTTATTTACAATACTCAGATCCCAAGTGAACGCGAACTTTTAGAATTGAGCAGCCCTTATGCTTCATTTCGCAGATAGAATGTGGATTGATTAGCAATCAAAGTATCAAGTAATGACAGCTTAGATAATAAACAAATGGCTAATGTTAAATGTCCGAAAACTACGCTTTAAATATTATTTGGGCAAAGCCCGTCAGGGCTTTCGACCGAAATATGTCTTGGACCTCCTGAGGCAGGGGCAGAGATGAGCTGAGATTCCCTGTGTTTAGGAGTGAAATGACGCAACTAGCTTAAGCTCGGCCCCAAATTTAAGGAGGACCGCGAACACTCACAGATCAAACTGGTAGAGCATATCTCATGAACAGCTCAAGAATTGGCTGGTCTTGTAAGTATGGAGCTAGAATCACCGTGTGCTGATGGAGATATAACATGAAGGCATCGCTATTCCAACGTCTCATTGTTTTGACATTGTCAAACGGGACTCCTCGCAGAAGGTATTCCAGGGTTCCACTGATTCTGATTCCGTGACCCTTCAAGTCCCCTCTGCCCAAGTGATCACTCGCATCCTGAAGACACCTTAGAAAGGCACTATGTGTGAGCACTCTCAGCCCTATCCAGTGTCGCCAACTGAATAGTGCATCAGATGGTGATGGAGTGTTGACAATGAGATGGTTGTCAAGTGCCATCTGAGGGTCAGCTAATCTGGATTGGGTGGCCCAGTAGACATCTTCCCCAGTCCATGATGTCTTAGTCTGTGGCAGTCGGAAGACTGCAACCTTGAATCCGTGATGATCAACTTCATACCGAAAGTCAGAGACTTTCATGTGAGCATGTGGGTTGAAGAGTTTCAGAGAAGGGACAGTGAATTTGCCAGTCCGTGCCAGGGTAAAGAACGATGTTGTTGAACATCCGTATACGGCAGCATGAAGTGGAGTGGAAAGATTGAGTGTTGAGCAAATAGCGAGTAACAGCTCGACCGTGAAAGGAGCACATTTTGGACATGATGACTTCACTGGAGTGAGATGCTTGGCACCTTCTAATGTCAGTGAGACTTGTGCTTGGTCGATGAGCCAGGGTTGTCCATGTAGTAAATGCCACACTCAGATTCCATAGAAATAATTTTCGAGGGTCTTTCCTGAATATAGACCTGTGCAGCTAGCTAGAAAAGCAAGTAACAAGATAGAAGACACTGGGCATTGTTGGTCTTCTGGGACATTGTGAGAGTCACAGAACACATGGTAAACGAGGAGTCCTGAGCCATAGGATTCTTGCATGCTGGGTGCATGAGCTTGTGCTATGGCAACTAGAATACGGTCGATGTCGCTGCCTGAAATTTCGACTAGTGAGCCTGTGTGATCGTGTCATGATCGTGTAGTCAGAGGCACCCAGAGTCGGAGCCAATCACGTGCCAAACAGTGTGGGCATAGGGAAGAAGGGATTGGGGTTAAGGCTGGGTGATATGGACGGGGCTTTGTTGCTGTGTTCGATGGTGGTAGCGGAGCTGTCACCATTAAATGCGAGACCTTACTCATACCAGGTGTCATGGAGACATAAGAGCTCATCTCCCCAGTCCCAGGCATGTGCCTCGTCAACCAACTCATCAGCAGATGTGTGCTGGTTGTTGGAGCTGCTGATGGTGAGGTTGGCATCAGGGCCTGCATCAATGAGGAGTTTTGAGAGATCACCGGGGAGGGTAATGGGGGGCAGGAAAAACATGTGGGTGGGAAGATACCCCTGGAAGGGCCATCTGCTGGGTTGTCGTGACTGGGGATGTAACACAGATGGAATGAGGTCCCGTTACCAAGGGGCTCAAGCTGTTTCTGAATCCGGCGGTGTCTTCTTACTTGAGGGTCTTATATGAAGATAAGACAAATAGTTGCCAACTCCTCAAGTTCACGGTCAA
>QFEN01000238.1:1017-22034 GCA_003316125.1 Auricularia polytricha
TGCTTGCGTACCAAGCATGAGTCAGACGTATCAGATCCGGGCCGCTGCTAAGGACTTGCCATTGGAACCGTGCTCACGAGATTCGCTTGAGCCCATGATGACATAGAAGCTGAATTGTTCAGTAAGAGAACTCGAAACTTGAAGTTTATCCCATACCTTCTACCAGTATTAACGTCACCCTTTAGAAATAGACCCGAAATCGTCCACCTTCATGAGATCTGATTGGGTCGACCAATCCCTCAAAACCTAGTAGAAGTAAATTGTTACAGCAAGAGAAGGGATTTGAAGTTCGTACCGGCCATGGACCCGAAATTATAACATAGAAGGGACGCCTCGTAAACGCCAAGTAGGAAGGTATCCTGAACCTCGGTTCTTACGATACGTCCATGTTCGTGGCAAATAAAAGTCCTCACGACTTTGACTAGTAGGTCCGTCCGACCATATCCTATACCACTAAGTACCCCATTCCTCGATTCCAACCATGCAGCTCTCACTCATTTTCACCACACTCGTTACATTTGCCGTTATTGCTGCCTCACATTCGACATCAAATTTAGAAAAGAAACATGCTTGTGAGGACTCATGCTACTCATGTTAGTGACTAAGTGAGAGTTATACTGATATGCTATGCAGCTTTGGCTAAGCGCTTGGAGCATTCCTCTAACCTCATCGGCTATCTAAACACTGGGCGTGACATGCCTGATACGCCTGATACACCTGATACACCCGATACACCTGACTCGCTTGCGTTTGCTGACACGCCTGAGTTTGTTGAGACGCCCAGTCCCCCCAGTCCCCCCGGCCCTCCCGGTTCCCTCAGTCACCCCAGCCCGCCTGGTTCCTCCAGTTCCTCCGACTCCGACTCCGACTCTTCTGACTCTAAAAGCTCTGATTCAGATGACTCCAAATCAGACGACTCCGTATCCAACGACTCCAAATCAGACGACTCCGTATCCGACGACTCTAAATCGGACGACTCCGTATCAGACGACTCCGTATCAGACGACTCCGTATCAGACGACTCTAAATCGGATGATGACACCAAATCCGAAGGTGACGACGACGATGACAACGACAACGACGACACTGGTGCTGAGACCAAGCGCGAGGTGGTTTCTAGCCATGTCCACAAGAGAAGTAAGTTATTACATGTCTGTGGATCACTTGTGTATAACACCTGTCGTAACAACAGAGTCGTTTGTTTACCGCGTTAACACCGAGAAGCGCTTCAACTAGGCATATACCCGAGAGAAGTAATAGTATTTTTATTCTTCCATTGCTATTGAGTCTTATTACTTTTTAATAGGTTGCAAGAAGTGATGCAGAGTTTAATATATTGGAAATTTTCGTGGAGCTACGGCATCAGCGCGCAGGCTGCCTCAGTCGGTATGTTGATTCTGAGACCCTTGTTATATGCACGAGAATGCAGATATTGCGGGCGGACTCAATCAAAGTATCTTGGACAGTACTTACTTGCGTCTGTTCTAGCCAGAATTCTTCGTTCTAGATCGGCGGCCGCCACTACGTACTTGTCATTGGATGTGCTTATGAGATACTTGAATTATCCCATGAGTTCAGATCTAGAAGCTGAATTGTTCAGTAAGAGAGCCTAAATTATCTCATGTCTTCTATTTGTAACGTCACCCCTAAGAAACGGGCGCGAAGTTTAACATGTCGTTATTGTACTTCGTTGTAAGTATCAGATGCTTCCTACAGTCTGCTTGCCAGTCCACCTGCATGCGATCCGATTGGGTTGAGGTATCCCGTGGGGGCCTTGCGATCGATACAGCAAGAGAAGAAATTTGAAGTTCGTACGGTACTGAGCCAGAACGGACTCGACAATATACCACGAGGACGGCTTGATGTACCTCAGAGTTCGCGTTTATTTGCGTTAGGAAAGACGAAAATTCCATGGAGCTGCTATAGCCTTAGCGCAGGGTTGATATTGCAGTTGGTTTGTGCGATTCGGACGAGCTTTGCCAATCCCATGCAGCACAAGAAATTGCTATCGTAGCCTCAATGGCCGTAAATAAACCCCCTTCCCGTACAAATCAAATGCATCAACTCAGAGCTTGAGCCCTATACCTATATAGCCAGGGGCTTGATCGAGTTGCGCACCGCCGAGGGAAGTTCGAGTGTACACACCGCAGGGAGGAGCTTGCTTCTACACCCCGCTTGGAGATATTCGAGAGTCTCCCACAACTGGTCACCAATGTCAAGTAGTAGACAATCAATCCTCAACTGGCATTCAATATGGAGCACAAGGGGCTTGGTTATGCAACTCGTGTTTTCAGCTTCGTGCAAGTGCAAGTGGGCAGCCAGTCCCAGTAATGATACAATATGACATGGGTTTGCCTCCGCCTATTTCTCGTCAAATCTACTTGGAACACCAAATCAACAACTAACGAGAGTTATTACTTCCAATACTACACATCGCTGCCAGCTGACACATCACCGCGCTCCTGGAAAACGATCGAAGGCATGTCGATTCCTGCATCGGAGTCGGCTACGAGCTTAGCATTGAATTCTCGAATGTCAAGGATGAGGCGCGGTCCCAGCACAAACATTTGTGTGATTGAGAAAAATTCAAGTATTCCAGAATAGACATCAGCTCCAACTGAAGATGAGTCCTGTAAAAATGATGAAAATGCAGATATCGCTGAGGGAAAGATTGGCGTACTATGATCACTGAAGAGAGAAAACCGAGTTGGAAACACGAAACGGCAACGAAGCTTACACGTCCGGAACTTCAGCGTGAAAAGATGACCACATCCAAGCTACGAGCTCACCTGGAAAAGTAAGCCACGTGAGTTTTTATCAACACCGTGAAACAGTCTCCAATGGTCCATCCAGCCGATGGGCGGTACGATGCACGGAAGTGTTTCACAGCAATCCAGACTGCAAGACACAGTACGAGGATCTCCCATGCAGTGTAGAGTATCCAAGCCATAGAATCCATCAGTTCGGCATTTCTTCCATAGTCCCAATCGCACTGATAGGTCCCGGAAAGGACGAGTTCCTCTGGTATTCGTTCAATGAGCATGATCCTTTGATACATAGTTAAAGCTTACCCCATGTCATATCCCTGAGTCCTATTGCGGCCATCACTCCGCAGGTGATTGTGATAGCCAGTAAGACTACAACGAGAAAGACGAGCATCTTTCTAGATTGCTGATACATGGCATGTAATCGAGTCATCAAGATGACTTGCATGACATTTCAGTCGACTAGGAGGTATTGCAGCTCAGTAGCTCACCACCCAGCATGACGTTTGTGGCCACAGTCATCCAGGTTAGTGTGATGAACATGATATGGCCTGCAAAAAAAATAAACAAGTAGTGATGAACCTCAGAGGACCACAAACTCAAAACAAACATACAGCTGTTGCGGTCATTATTATGTGGAACGTCGGCAATTTCACTCACCCCTACACAGGAGTGTAGCTCGTTGGACAGGAATGGCAGATATTTGTGCAGAGTACTCACTATGTCTGTCAACGAGACTGAAAGACTTTCTGTATCCATCGGGTCAGAAGCAGCAACATTGTATGTGAGAGACATACCCAGCATATAAATGCTAATTGTGAGAGATGTCTTATTAGCACAACGCCAACTTGTTAGCCTTGCAAACATACACGGTGTATGGCATTCCCAGGTAGCGTATCTAGGATATATCGAGGTCAGCACACCTTGGCAACTACACTATAATATGATGTACATACTCCAAGATACAGAAGAGTCGTGGGGGACCAGTGTTGCCTCTACCCCAAATGACTTGTGTTTAAATGTCGTTCTTCTAAGACCGAATTCTTCTCACCCAGATCAGTTCAACCTAGTATAAACCATTATTAGTGAGATAATTGCTTTGGCGGCGGCATCAAACCACCTCTTGCCCGAATGTGAGTGCTGGAAATATCATAAAGATGTCAGCGGTTCTTAAATAGTATCTTGCTCACCCCAATCGTAGATCACCGCAGCACAGGAGGCAACTGCGAAATCATATTCAAGGTTAGAATGTAACCGACATTCCACCAACTCTCCACGGACCTACAAAATAGCTGAAAAAACGAAACGAAACGATTAGCGGCCACCAACTGGGATCATTTGAGGCTACAGTCATGTTTGGAGGGTAGACGGCGAATGAGTGGCGAACTTTCCGCAACGATGCTAGATATACCGCCATCCAGCGCTTTACACCGCGATAGATAATGATAAAATTTTCCGCCTTGATTGAGATTGAACTTTGAACACCAAATTTGAAGTTCGGAGAAGCTGTTCGTGATAACGGGTAGTTGGTGTCCAATGACATTCTCGAGATGTTTTTGCCACAGTTCAGAAGTTCCATTTGTTTGATGTGATCATGGACAGGCGTGCCGTCTCAATAATTATCAACGGGCGCAACAGCTCATGGGAAATCTCACAAGGCCACATGCTATTGATGTGCCATGTCGGGTGTCCGAGTCATGGTACTTGGGACCATCGCAGGAGTAATTTTGAGACTGCTCACCATACATTTCAGCGCTTGGGATTGTCATGGTGGAACGAGTCCACCTGCATGCGTTCGGAAATTACCGAGAAAAGTATAATCTAAACGCGGTCACGTGCAGTGCGTCTCATTGACTTACGCTGAGGATCGCCGATGTCGATTCAGCAAGCTCTTGTTTTGCATACACCAGTCTCGCTCAAATGGACTGCAGCACAAGAAAAGAGCTTGAGCAGAGACTACCCACTACAAGACCACAATTCAGTGGACCTAGGCCTCTTCGTCCAGCGCACTTACCTTCACTTCCTATGGCTTCCTCATGTACGTCCTGCTCTAACCGATCTATATATTTACTAACAACAGTATAGTCGATCATGCCGCTCTCTGTCTTTATTCCCTCTCTTCTTCGCATCCGAGCACCTCCAGATATCGCAGAAGACCAGCCACATCCTCTTCACGCCTTTATCGAACCTCTTCTCCTTTCCCTTCGCGCAGCCGCGAACAAGTACCACAATGAGCTCCCTCAGATTCTTGCAGACGGCGGCGGTGCAGGTGAAGCAGAGGAGAGTATGATGTGGTATGCTCTGGGGTATGAGAAAACCGATGCTGGCGCGGAGCGTAGCGAACACCTCAACCGAGAAGACACTGTGATGTTAGAAGACAAATGGAGATCCAGCTGGCTCGAGAGCATGGAGCAGCGTGAGTAAGTGCTTATTACATTGCTTCTGGGTGCATCATAACGCCTTTGTAGAGTTCAGATCCAGATCCTGCTCTATTTCCTCAAGCTCTCTCTTCCTGGACCATGCACCCCGTTACCGCCTGTCGAAGTGCCACCCACCGATAATATGTTTTTCATATCACCTGCCAAACCAAGTCGCCCACGGAAGAAGAAGAAAGAAAAATCAAACTTAATCACCCCGTCCTCCATCGAGCGTCTCGAGTCCTTCATGGACAAACTCTCAATGTGGCAGCTCGTATCCCTCATGGATACATCACGCACTGAAGCTGCGCATGGAACTCGCCATAAGAATGGACGTGACTGGATGCAAACGTTTTGTGAGGACGTAGTTGAACCTCAGTGGGTGATGACCTCACATCTATTAACCACAATATTAATTGTTCCAGGTTTAAATCAAAGCTCCCAGAGCAATGTACCCTCCTCCGCTCCAAACTCTTCCCAAACTCTCCCTTCTCCGACGAACCCCCTTCTCCCGGACCATCTACAGAGAAATTCCTGCCCGGTTCTCGTTCTCGTCATTCATCATCCACTACCGCAGCAGGACCGCAAGGCGCTGTAACGACAAACGCCCTTACTCGCACTCGCTCGCTCTCCATCTCCCTCGCACAGGAGAAAGAAAAGGAACGCGCAGCAAGCGTAGGCGCAACGCAGGACAAGGCACTCCAACGCGCGCTGACCCGACAGATCAGCATGTCTCGTGCGTGGAAAGGAAAGGATCGGTCGACGACTGCGGTTTCGCAGATAGACACAAAAGCGCCAACTGCAACCGCAAAGCGCGGTATCGCTCGGACCGATTCCCAGTCTCAGTTCTCCCAATCCCGCGCAGCGCCAGCGATCACCCTCGTCACCGCAACGCCTGTGAAGAAACCACCTCCCCGTGTTAAGTCAAACGCCTCAGCTCGGAGCTCGAGTCCTATACCTATGGCCAGGACCTCGAGTTTACGTCCCGCAGAGAGAAGTTCGAGTCCTCACACCACTGGGAGATCTTCGAGCCCTCCCGCTGCCCGCAGCTCGAGTCTTACGCCGCTCGGCACAGACGACGATGAGCTTCCTTCTGCGGCTGCCCCTTTACTTGACTTCTCTGGTAGCCTGGGTGATGTCAAGGACGAAGACAATGCGGATGAGGAAATGTGGCTCCCAAACTCTTCACCTGATGTGTTGCTGCTCGGCAAGAACGGGTGGGTAGTGGGTGGTGCCAAGAAACGCGTTCTATCAGTTGCTTCGGACGTGCTGGCTTCGGATACGCCTGTTAGGAAGCGGATGAGGCTTGGGAGATAGGAACGTTGGTTTATGCTGTGGGAGGTGAGCTGAGTGGCGAGTGATGTTGGTCCAATATTTCGGCCAACAGCTGCACTAATGCTACGTTGGTTTAGTAGATCGAGTCGCAGAGGCATTTGTGTACGTTATCGATTGCTCGGTGCATCATTACCCTTGGACCGTAGCTATAGTCGTATCCTCGGGTTGTACGTATATACTCTGGTAGTTCTTATCCGCGCGGGAGTCGCATGTACACAATCAAATTTTTTTTCACTGCCTAGGTGTGTAATTGGCAACAGCGCCTTTGATGGAACACCCAGCCCCTGTCTTTCTATTTGCGTCACAATGCAGGATCGACTATCTTCCTTCTATTAGGTGTGCCTACGGAAAACTATACTAAGTGGTACTAGGTACCTGCTACTTTGGCTACTTGTTCAATCCCTGGAATGATCTACCCTCATATCGTCATTCACTGGCCAACGGTCACATGAAGGCCATTTCAAACCACTCAGATGACGCGCTGGTTGAGTGCAGTACCTGGCGAACAAATGGAGATGTCACACGACAAGACCGATCTGATACGGGACATGAAATCAGGGCAGAGTCCATGTCAAATAGGAAACACTCTGAAGCGACACGATACAAGACTTTTGCAATTGGACCGGCCGTATGATATCAATGGTTCATCCAACACGCAATTGACATGTTGCATCACACATCTGGACCTAGCTCCCTTCTTCGAGAACAGTATCATGCCTCATGAAAGAACTCTTGGCCTTCTTGCAAACCCGCGGCTCTTTTCCTCCGCCACCTCCCGCGGCACCCCGCAAATAATGACTTTGGTACCTCGATCATCAATGAGTATGTAGTGCGGGTGAGTATGTCTTAATTAAGCCCCGTGTTCCGCACTCCGCACAGGTTACACAATATCGGCAGGATAATATTCATTAATTCAAGTTGTGTGATGATGATGAATAGCCAGTCTAGATGGCTGTCGATCACACCCGAACATCGCTAGATCTCCACATGGGGGGTGGGGGCTATAAATTTATTATCCACCGTATATAAATATCCTACCCTCTCTCTATTGCGAATCTGCAAATCGCATTTAAACAAGAAAAGAGACAGACAAATATAAATAATATCAATCGACGGGAGGGAGAGGGAAATTTTGTTGGGGAAGGCTATTGTATATCGGACAGAGCTGCTTCGAAGCATCTAACGCTGGTTGTCAGACGCGGTCTAATTTGTGGTGCTCGTTACTCACTATTGAAAGGCTGCGAAGCCGCCACATCTTCAGGGGCCTCTGCAAATACTAAAGCCAATCCGCTACGGGAAAATTAATTCAAGTCCAAGCTCAGTCAAGGACTAGCTCACGTGTATAAATGCCAATCGATATGACTTCACAAAGCCCAAAAGTCATTACCAACGAAAAAGACATAAAGACAACACTTACCAGTGCAACAGCCAAGGCCCAGGGTTGTCGGTGATGAAGCGGATAGTTACATAATCACCGGGGTTGCCAGTGGTCACGGTATCGCGCACGACGGGGTCGACATAATTATACCCAGTACTTCCAGCGCTTCTGATGACGGCAAAGCTATGCTGTGGACGATTTATTATTAGTTCATGGAGTGTACTATGTAGATGACATGGCAAGACGTACCCCGTGCAAGTGGAATGGATGCTGTCAGAAGTGTCAGCCTCTGTCGATCAAGGGCATGCATGGCATTTTGAAATAGACTCACAGGGCCCCCTGGGGCATTATCAGTGTTATAGGAAATTTCGATAACCTTATTCCGTGGTAGAGTGTATACGGTCCCATTGGGTGTCAGATCCGCCGCTGTCATCGCACCACTCAATAACTGGAGTAGGACTGGGATACTGGGAGAAGTGTACTGAACGCCATTGACGAGGAAGTTGAAATTGGACAGGTTTTTCCCAAGAACGAGGTCAAGTTTGATGTCTGGTTCCTGCAGCAAACGGGGCGGGGACGGAGACAGAGGGTGTAGGCTAGTCTCATTCAAAGCTGCCGAGCTTAAAGTTGTTCTGTTCTTGGGGTCTGCGGTGGGAGCGCCTGCATAGCGCAAGATGGCTGTGGCGTTTGTACCTGCGTCCGGATCGGCATGCACCCAATAGTTGTCGACAGGCTGTGTCGTCTCTAGAATGAAGGAGTACCGTTGCGCAGCATAGATCTGGATAGAGTCTACTACGAGCGGCTTGACGTATTGACCATCAACTTCGATTATGGTAAGATTATGGCCATCGATCGAGAAAATGTAGTTGGGCTTGCACGCCATGTTCAGTAAGCGGAAACGATACCGCTTTCGTGGCTGAACGTTGATGACGGCGTAGGGCACATCTGGGCCTCCGTCGTAACGCCCCACACCGTTGATAAGCACCGCGTCGGCAGTCACTTGTCTCTGTACCTGAGGCGATGGCAGGTGATACCTAGCAAGCAAGCCTATTAAACAACAGGAAAAGATTCACCAGGGTTTTTCTTACCAGTCCATCAACGTGATAATGGTAGACTCTTCACTAAGATGTGAGAAGCGCAACTCCATTCCGTCGAACTCACTCACCGTCATCAATATCGTACAATGAACGGTATGGGTCCTCGGGGTCGTAGATGATCAGCGGGCCTCGTAGACCATCGCAGTATTGGACCTAAATTTAACTCAGCCACCAACACTGACAATAAATTGAAATACGAACTCCATAATGAGAGTGGTACCAGTGAGTTCCTACTTGGCCGCGAGCATTGAACTCGTACAAAAAAGAGTGACCTGGAGCGATCGGACATTGCGTAACAAATGCTACGCCGTCCATTTGGTTACTATGGTGTTGAAATAGTCCATGCCAGTGCTGTTCGGAATGGGATATTATTGTAAACTCTATGTCATCAATAAATCGGTGCCTACAACACTGGTACTCGTTAGCATCGTCTCATCGCTCAATTGGTTTGTGACGTTGATCTTGAACGTATCCCCCTTAACACACATAAGGTTAGGCAAGAGTTCGCATGCGTAAAGTAAATGTCACCTTCTGAGCCATGATGGTGGGCCCGGGATGAGTGCCTCCTGCAAGAACCGCCCTGCAACGACTTCAGTGATCAAATATGGTGGAAATGCAGCAAAACTGACGCCTTGGGGAACCCGTCTGGAGATACATTGCCATTGGCAATAACGAGCTCAGAAACTGGGCCAATAGTCACAGCGTAACTCTGAAGGCTTGCCAGAAAGCACAGGAATACATAGTATTGGAACATGACCCAATGTTCAAGTCGATGATAGGAGGACAATGAGTAAAACACAGCGCATACCTCAGCTTAAGTAGTGCTCGTGGTACCGCCCTCTGAAACCGAGGGTCAATCTGCTTATCTTCCGATTCGTAGATCGAAACCATCGACCGAGGCAGTAGTGGTACCGTCCGAGCAGCCTGTAGGTCTCCACCAATCAACTCGGATGCGTTACGGTCATGTAGAACGCAACATTTGATCACCTGTCAAAAGCCCTCGGCTTCACAATGTAATATTGGCCATCAGCCATGCGAGTTCTTTGAAGCTGGGCGACATCCAAAAAGAACTCGTAGATTGGCCGGAGTGCCTGAATATGGTTTTATTTTCTTCCGGATGTTTCGCTATGAGAATGACACGTTAGCATGGCCAGGAAAGGTACAGCAAATCGCCTGAACAAACATTCATGGTCCTAGACGGCTAGGCTCTCGTGTCGGCTACACCTGCCGCCGTCAGGCCTTTTGCAGGACACACCTTAGCATGATATAATAGGGTCCGATCGCTAACAAACTATGCCATTTACATCGAGCCTCAGCGCAATTAACAATGAAAACACTTACAGCTACTGATCTTCAAGACCTGGCGCCAGGCACAACGGCGATGAATCTGACAGTTTCCCGGTTCAAGACTGAGACGAAAATGAATCTGTCCCATAAGCGGAAGCTTCGACGGATCTTTCATGACGCAGCCGCGATGGTGGTATATGTAGTAGTTGCCCAGTAATCAGAGGCAGATTTGAACAGGCTCTGTAAGCAGAAGATCGGCTTACGACAGTTTTCAAGAGCGCGAGTACCTGCTACCCTCCGCGCCACGTCACTTGTCACTGTGTCGAATACACACCTGACAGACTGATGGGCCAAGTTTAATTATATCTCCGCAGCTCAAAAAAAAACCGTACCGTCATCCACCACCAGAATGTTATTGTGGGCATGTGATTGGTAGGACTAGATTGCAGCAATATCTCGGTGCCATCAACTTGGTGCCTGTGTAGGTACATGAACGTCAGGCAACCGATGGTCGAAGATGAATCGAATCAATGATGGCCGCTGAGGTCATGTGATACACTTGCGACCATTCTGGGGCACTACTTACTAGGCACTGCCATTGTTCCGAGTAATCTGTAAGCTTCCTTAAGGGGCAGGTAATATGAGAATGGACGCTACACTGTTATGGGTATAAATACAGAGCCACGAGGTTGTAGACGTCGGATCAGTGGAAGAGGGGGAGTAAGGGAATCCATAATCGTCTTCGCTCGAGATGGAGCACCTGGTATGGCTGCTCGTGAGGTCGAAGAGGTCACATCTTTTGCAAACGGCAACTGAACTTTGAGCGGACATGAAATCGTTGATCCTGTGGGTGATCACTATAGGCAGATAGTTCAGAGCACATAGCAGGACAAATGAGGAAAGTACCGGCACGTTGCACGGAGGAGTCGCCACCACTGATATGTTTTTAGATTCTGTGACATTCGGTAAGTTGGCTGGGTACTGAATTGCCGGAGACACGTTTGGTTCATTGAAGGTACGTTATACGTAGAATAAATAACGACAGCATCTCTCTTTGATCGTATTCGTCGTCGTCTCGCCATGTCTGAATGGACCCGTTGCACTGGAAGATATAGCTCGAAGTGATTTAGTAGGCACAGTGCTAGCAAAGAAGGTGTAGCGTGCGTGACAAAATCCTCAACATACCATACCGGGGAATGCAAAGATTCCGTGGTGTGCGACGAACCAGGAAAGAACGTCTCATTGAGCTATCAGGCATATCAATTCTTGGGAGAAAACAATAGCCAACCGAAATGCCTACGGAGTTTGATCACAGAGTTCTCAATCATGCAACCTAGCAAAGGAGCCTTTGCAAATTATACAGGCGGCCATATGAGCACGCCCGTATTCCGAAATCAGGAAGGGCTGACAGTTCTCTAAAATAAACACGACTTGTTGAACACAAGGGCCGTTCTGTAATACATCCATTCGCCTTCTGTCTTGATACAGAGCCCTATTAATCATGATCCACGAGTTACGGATAACGTTCCTACAACATGTGTCAGCTTTATATCAAATACTGTCAGGGAACTCCGACGGGTTGAAGTTCACAAGCTATTCGAAGCTGTACTTACCCGGCGGATAAAGGATGTATGGACTCGACCAGAGAAACCTGTATATGCAAGTTGGCGATGATGGCATATTATTACTACCAACATCAAAATGACAAGCACTGGGCGTGGGGTGGACAGCAACTACTAGAATGGTTGACATAGCGCCATCCCCTCTGAAAAGTTACCAATGCATCAGGGTGGCTCATCTTTCTGTCTCTGGTTCTAAAAAGTGTCACGCCTCAGCGGCGCTGGTCAAGGCTTACGCCGCAGAATTCAGCACAAAAATAAGAGGACATGACATACTTCACTCGGAACACAGACGATATCATCTGCAGTGCAAGAGCCATTGTGAAGAGGGACGACAGTAGGCATAAATTATGACTTGGAAGCATCGAACCAACCAAGATGGAACACGATCTTGCTGTACGAGTATATGAACCTGTGAATATAGACACTTAGTGCTACCTCATGGAATCCATGCCTGCAACACAAATACAACTCACTATTCTTATTGGTTGTCTACGAGCGAGGGACTATCAACAAATGAGTGCTGGTCAAAACGATATGTAACGAACTGAGCCAGAACCAGAAAAAACGCACAGAAGCCTTCCAATAACAGATCATGAGATCTGAACCCCTCGCGATGATGACTGTTGAAGAAGCTATATCTTCCGAGCCTGAATCCCTTACCGCTCCGTATTTTCAGAATCAGAATCCCTTGCGATACTGACCATTGAGGAAGCTGTGTCTTTTGATTCTTGCTCTTGCATATTCGCCTTCGGGAGACAGCATCGCATCAGGCGGGCACAACGATAGTCTACATTTGGTGCACGAAGACAGGCGAACTTATTGTTGCCCTCATGAAAACCTGAGTTGGGGGGTAAGTCTGTGAATGTGCATTGTGGTCGTTGTTCGAACGTTCAGCAATTTGCCTCCAATGAATTTGCACGTGACTCTCAATCGGTAAATTCCATCGTTGTTCCAAATCGCACTTTCCCTAAACACAATATTTTACTTTGAACGCCATTAGTATTAAATGCACTAGCGTGCGCTTTGACAGTATTGCACGGCTTAAGTCACTCAGCCATCCATCTCGCCAAAAGGATCACGAATTCGAAGACCTTTCTCGAGAGAATGACACATGGTAACCATGTGTTCTCCTCTCGAGATGGGAGATACCTGTCGTACAGCGGAACTTACAAGACAATTTCTCTGTGGATTGTCGAAAACATGATTCCTGGGCTTCTACTGGGTACGTGCTTTCATAACCATATTCCAAGATAACAAGCTGCACACCAGGAAGCTCGACACCAGTCCCCATCATCATCTTGCCTTGAGGTCAGTACTCTCACATTCTACATGTCTTATTTTGCTCATAACGCTATGTCAGACAGATGCTACAAAGCATCTTGTACATTTGGGGGATAATCTATACGATAATTCTTCGGGTAAAACTTTTGTTTTGTCGTGCAAAGGTGCTAATACTGATGTTAAGGTCTCGTAGACTTCCCAGCCGTCGTATTCCTCGCCTCCATTTGGTCCCTTGCCATCGGCTCGCCGCTTCTGGAACTTCTTCATCCCTTCTCAGCGCCACCTGGCAGCAAACGAGTCTATTCCAGCAACACTCGAAGTGTATGTAGTCTATTCGTGCTCCACTCAGGACCATAGCCCATAACAGCCTCCGCTGTAAAAAAAGGTAAACAGTGTATGAGTTGTCCCCTGCTCTGCTGTCATACTCACCGATTCTCCAAAGGATCTGGGTAGGGTTTCCCGCTGCGAGGGCTCTGCTGTATCCCTCGTTGTATTTCCTCCGTTGATCAGCCTGCTGCTCGTGATGTTACTCTAGCGTATATTTTTTATTCTTGTTCCGAATCTCGATCTTCTAGTATGTGCACTATGGAAAGTCAGACAACCGTGCTCGATTTTGTAAGGTAGGCCTCATGCGAATCCATACAATGTCACGTGAGTGTGACTTACTGTGACACACAAAGTTAAGTTTTTGCCGAAACTTGGCCGAAGCAGCGGGAACAAGCAAACAGCAGCGACAGAACAATACTACGACTCAGTGGGTATAGATACAGAAGAATTATGGGCGAGGCAGGTGTAGAGTATATATACAACAATGTATGATTAAAGATATGTATTGGTAAAGAAAGTTTGAAAGTTTAAGGAAAGTCAAAGTAGTAATAACGAGTGGGGAGTAGAGTCAAAATCATGCATTATACCATCTGGGAGAACTCGGTGACCATGGTACTTCTTGATAGCCCATGCTGCCTGTGTGCCTGTGAGTCCTTTGTCATAAGCATCAATAAAATGTCGAGATCAGATTGCAAAAGTCCATTGTGTCACATCAATGGCTAGTAGAGATGCTGAATGCCGACCACTGCTTGTATTCCCTTGCTAGCAGAGCACCAGTCCCAGAAATTCCAAAACTAAATCAATTTTGCTCGGACAGTCAAATGGGAAAACCAAAAATCTTTCAAATAACTCTTTCTAATGTTTCATGTAGCTGTTTCTTAATCTACTTAGTTGTAGGTTTGTAGTCAAATAAAAGCTCAAATGTCACGAAAAATCACGCTTGGTCATGTGACATTGTATGGATTTGCATGAGGCCTACCTTAAGTATTTTGGTGATATAAAGTCCTAAACAGGCGAAGACCTTCTAAAGGACTCCTGACACCGTTTAGGTTGATATTTTATGATATAGAAGCTATGGCGAATGTAAACTAGGCATGGAATATAGAATACAGACATGTGCAACACAACATCACCATTCATCTCCAGTTACATTGTTATCATGCTCATCATCTGAGAAATCCCAAACTACTAACCCTTGTTGTTCGACAAGAGCATGCAGCGGGACATCAGGCTCGTCACTATCAGCTAGAGCATCCAGCTCATGATGATGAGAAGCATCTTCATATTAATGTCTGAGTCAGTGAGTGATTAGATTGAGTGAAATATCTTGCACCTAAGCCCAATCCTCCCCCCACACCACCCATATAGTAAGGGCCATTTGGCTCCTTGCAGAATGGTAAATTTGAGCAACCCTCAAGTAAAGGGACATCATCTTCATTGGTCTTGGTCTCGTCCAGTAATAATGTGGGTGGCATGTTATCTGCAAATTGCAGGACAGACAACAAGTTCCTATAAACCATCCACACAGATGAGCGAGTGACTTTGGGACAACCCATTTGATCATAACAATGTTGAATAAAGTTGCCAAGGGTAGGTGGGACAATGTTGAACACCAGATAAGAAGGTTTGATATAAAGTTTTCGGACCTGATCCATGCCATCACGGTCTATGATAACCTAGATCACATGAGATCTATGTCCAGTGTGATGAGACTCAAGTTACCTTGAAATCCAAAGCGTTGAAGTCTTGAGGGGAGTCATAAATGAGGCTTGGGACACCATGCAGGAGTATCTGATACATGGTCAGATGCTACACTGACACTAAAATCCTAATTATACCTTATTGCGGTCATGTCTTTTGGCTGTGTTGTTAACATGATCACAATATGCATCCAATTCGCGCTGCAGCCAAGGAATGAAAACCAAGCGAAAAACCATGCTAAGGTCCAAAATTAGATATATCATATAGTCGGAGACCAAGATTGGAGATACAAACTTTTGAAGTGTGTTTCCTACGTCATACAACCCCTCGTTAACACCATGATTGAGCACTGTCTCGAAGCCTGGAGTGAATCGATGCCGTAGTGTTGGACTTAGTCAGCACGGAACGAGCTCAACACCTGATCCAGTATTTTCTGTTTACTGCATACATGTGGCTGAACCTTAATTCATCAGTTTTATCTACTCTACGCATTTGCAACGGGTTCCCTGTACAATCTAGTTTGATCGTACTTCGAAGCACATGTCTGAGACCAGCAGAAACTTCTTTATGTAGCTGGGACCAGGTAATTTCCGGCATGACATTTTTTTTGGAACACATCCAGTGGTGCTGTAGCATTGCTTGGAGGTCAGGATCATAGTGTTGGCAAAGAAGGGTCTGAGCATTAGCAATACCAAAGTTTTTGGTACCTAAATCACTCTGAGTAATGGGTGGCATATCTATAGTGGTACAATATGAGTTAGTGTACATCAGCAAATCATTGAGTTCCTTAAATTGTCCTTAATATGCCTTGAACTCCTTATTTTGCATAATAAGGAACATTTAAGCTTGCTTGTTCACACTTAGAATAAGGAGGTCCATTTCCTTAATTTCCTTAGTTTATAGAAATATTCCTTAAACCAAGGAGTCATTTCCTTTGAATTTCCTTCAATCATGAATCAAGGTGGATAAGGCACTCAAGCATACTATTATTGAGACATAGATCAGGAACAAACAAAGTATGCTAAGGTGAAAAAAGGTGGTCAATTGAGTCCAGAGCGTCCTGCAACAATCATGAAGAAAAAAAATGATAGAACATGTATTGAAAACTGAATGGTGATAGCATGAGCAGGTGTTGATGTGATTCATGGCTTGACAGGGGGGACAAGTGCACATAGAGTAGTCAACAAGTTCTGTCAAATATTGTAGCATCAGAGTGAGAAAATGTAGGAGAAAGAAAAAACACTACAGATGCGGATACAGGAGCATGGATTTACGGGAACCTGACTGTCGGTATCAGGAATATTGTCATCCTGACCCTCGCAGTGTGTATGCTTGATGTATGGCTGAGATCGCGTGACAATCTCCTGGAGGTGGTCAAAGGGCAATTACTCGATTAGCTCCATGTATGTGATTGTGTCAGTCTCCCAAGTGCTTGCTGAAAATGCAGTGCCAGTAGGGCTCATTTTGTTGGTTGCTTGATTGAGCGTCAATGAAATCTTGTGTTTCCCATGGTCTGAAGTGTTTTCCACAATTAAATTATTGCAAGCCAAGGCAAGTGCACGCTTGGCCTGCAAACAACAGGTCAGTAAGTTTTGAAAACATGGTAGCAAACTCATAGCTGCAGTAGTCAGTGCAAGGGCTGTTTGAAATCCAGGTAACCTGATGTCAAGCAAGTCCACTCTCTAGTGCCCTTGGATGGTGTTGAGGTGGACAGCGAATGTGCACAAGATGAACTCCAATAAGAAAGCTCCAGGTGAATCCTCGTTATCTGGGTCTTCATAAATGAAGCGCGAATCCTCAAGTTGATATTCTGCATATGCTTTCTGTGACTCCTTGGTCTTGTATTCATCCATTGAGGCAAAAAATGCCATCAAAATGGTGATAGCAGTGGAGCTGAACCCCCTCCACTCAGACATCCTTTGACATACCTGCCCACATGATAGAGTCAATACTGGTGCACAGAGCAGGAATTCACTCACAACATTGAAGGAGCCATTGCAGCCATCAGCCTCAAAGTTTCCAGGTTGGCCGTACACTGCCTGGTAGATACAATCAAGGGTATCTGAAAGGGTGTCATTGGGGATAATCCATGGGAAGTTGCTATTTCCGATCCAGTACATCACCGTTGGGAGAAATTTTGAATGCTATTGTGTGCCCTGAGCAAAACAGGGCAAGTGTGCATTTTTGATGTTTCTTTTTTGAGGTTGAGTACTACCTGAGGCACTGTGGGAAATTCATCTGACACAACATAGAAAGGTAATATGAGAAATATAAAACCTTGCTACTATGTTGGGTCTTGCTAAGCCTAGGCTAGTTCGACCCTAAAGGGGCCTGCTGTCTGATATAAGAATGATAGTTAGTGTCTTTAGGTCAAAGAGAGAATAGCTAGCACGTGAAAATAGCGGGTCTGATGACAGGAAACTGAGTCCGATGCATGGGAAAGTATGGTTCTGATGCGCGGGAACAGCGGGTTCAATGGATGATGATGAGACGGAACGGGAAATGGATGCAAAGCGTCGGGACTAGTATCAAGGGGACAGATAGTCAAGGAAAGGAGTGACAAGAGTTCGGGTCATAATGAGTGGGTAACCGGGTGTATTTGGCAAGGTATCGAGGTATCAAGGTATCAAGTAAGGGCTGGGACTCTAAATGTAAGGGTAACTTCCCTCTACAAGTTGGTAAGGTAAATTAGAGTTGCCTAATCCTATATAACTAGCTACATGAGAGTCCGGAGTCCTATAGGCGAAAGTAGTAGTGATGTGTTGGGTCCGAAGGTAATGTCTGATGTATAGTATGTAAATTGGCACGAGGTACTGCGTAGGGCTGGTCACCGTAGGTCGTACAACGGGATTATATGGGACCGTAGTACGGTTACCGTACCCGTACTGTCGATGGTTCCAAGTCAAATTTGATGGTTACAGGGTACTGTTACAATAACATGTCCTCCCCTTATCTTTTTCTCCTTATCTCTGATATGACATCTCTTATCTTGCTTCTTGTACAGCATCCTTGATCCCCGTGCCCATCATATGCCCTTATCTCTTATCTCACTGCCTTCTTGATCCCCGTCTGCTGTACCCTTTACCCTTACCACTGTGTCGGTAACCCTGCCCTAAAGGACTCTCTTACCTATAAGTAGTTGATCTGCTTGTCTTGTACTTCTTAACTTGAATCTACTCAGTATTCTAACGGATACCTGATCTCTTGAGCAAGACAGCTCTTCTGACTTAAAACTTCACTTGAACTCATCGTTCTCGTGTCTGATACCCATATTTTCCCTCATCTTGACTTGCCGACTTACGTCACCAAGTCTAGGCTCTGATACATTGACTACTGAACTAAACAACGTCCCTCTTAGGACTTAGTTTGGAGATACCACCTGAGTTATCACTGTTAGCGTAACAGGTACGGTCATTTGAGTACCATATACCACCGTATGTGTACGGCCGTATGTAGCCATCAGACGGTACATACGGTTCTGTCAATATTACAGTGAAGAATCCTGATGTCCTGAGCTTCTAACATATTGGATATAAATACAAATTCATTGTAGGGAGCATATTTACTGGACAATATGTCAAATACATGAAAAATGTGAACTGGTTTATGTTTTTTGAGAGGTATGTATGAATTCAACATATCTACTGATGTAGGACACTTCAGAGGCTCAAACAAGCGGTGTAATGTGTTTATTAACACTCTAATATGTTATATATACAGTCAGAATAGCTCCCCTGCTAAAGGGGCAAAAAGCGAATATGTTTTAGTCCTGGGATGCACATATTGTAGTCAGCACTGTACAAGCTCTTTGGACAATGAAAAAGTGGTCTATTGTATCATTTTATGTATATACATGCTATTCTACTACTTATATACATGAATGAGTAAGGGAAAAAGCTGTGGTGAAGCAGTAGAGCCAGGGAGGTATGTGGGAATAGTGAGAATATTGGAATATCCCAATTTGGTGATTTTTCCGGTGGTAGTGCTGCTTTGGGAAGCCTGAGAATCACAAAAGGACTCAGAAGCCGTTAAGCTTAATTGTGTAGGATCTATAGACTACAAACAAACTTACAAAACCACCTCATTGCTAAGCAGTGAGTATTATGCTTAATTTTAACACTATAGCCTGCTTGATTCACACATATACCTAGGTATGCAGATTCTCTGCTAAGCATCCAACTTGTCATGAATATTGATGTATCACACTGCTCAATTGCACAAAGTCCGAGCCATCAGTTGTCTATTCATTGAGTAGATTCGAAAAACCAGGCTATACTGTCAGAATGAAGCTTAAATAAGTCTGGTTAGACGTAGACTGTGATGCAAACAGTGTCTAGTTAGCTGACACGTGTAGCTTGATGCTTCAAGATTTTGTGTGTCTGCCATGATGCTTAAGGGCTTCCCATGATGCATAAAACATTAGACGCGCCCTTATTTGGCAGGCTACATCCCTTTGTGCATTTGGTCCTTCTTTTGCTACTCTGCCCCTCCCCTTTCCAGCTTCCCATGATGCATAAAATGTTGGACGCAGCCTGATTTGGCAGGCTACATCCCTTTGTGCATTCGGCCCCTCCTTCACTGCCCTGCCCCTTCCCTTTCCGGCTTCTCCCCTTTGCGCTTCCTGGGATCTTCCCTTCCCTTCCCAGCCTCTCATCTGTTCATGTGCTGGTGGGTTGCCATATTGGGTTTGTTCTTGACCTAGCTAGTTAGATATTATGTACCTTGATGTATGATACCTCAATATAAGCATGTTCCTTGATGCGATCAGTATCCCTACAGATTCAATGTGATTGAGATCGAGATATGAGTGTGAAATTTTGACAAGTCCACCCACTTGTAAGCACCATATTTTTGCTAATGATATGGACAAGTGCGCTGAGACAAAAGTCGTGTATATTGACAAGAAATAAACATGTATTGATTGGCAAAAAAAATTATATATACATGTATGCAGTGGGATAAATGGTATAGGATTATATACTGAGTCCGATATGTAGATGTGACACACAAAGTCACCAAGAAGAACAAATATTTGGTGACCAATGTTCGAACGGATGCCATGATTCAGGTAGATTTGCGTTTCCTTGTGATCAGATATAAGCATAATATAATGAATAAGTAATGTCAACACCTACTTTTTTTGAGGGATGCTGTTGTCTTTGCCCATTTGGGGTCTCTTCATGCTTCTGCCTATCATATTCGCTTGGGCCATGCGAGTTGACTCTTGACGAACCCACATTGTCTTACGTGGAGGGACACTTATGGTATCATTTGAGGTAGAAAGGTCAGTAGAAGGCTGAACTGCCACTCAACGTGGGTGCTTCTCTTTACTCACTCTATTCTTAGTAAGATTCTCACCGGCCAAAGAAGTAGCGCACACGCGCTCGTCCACCTTGTCCACTCCTGCTCGTACTTGCCCAAGTTGTGTGGTAGTTGGGCTATGTGTTTCTAGGGCAGCACCAGCCAAAGAGGTAGTGCACACGCGCTCATCCACCTCGTCTGCTCCTGCTCGTACTTGCCCGAGTTGCGTAGTAGTTGGGCTCTGTGTTTCCAGGGCAGCAGACAGTGTTTGAAGGACCGGTTGGTCAGAACAGAGAGGGTGGGTGACAACGAGGTTGAGGGTGGGATTCAAGGTGGAATCATTGGGTTGGGGAGCATGATGCTGGCTTCTGTGTGCGCTGTCCAAGGAAAGGGGAGAATAGAAGTTGAAGTTATAAGGTAGTATGTCAGATTGATTCAAGGGGGCCATATGAAGCGGCAGCATTGAGTTCCAGTACCTCTTATTCCATGATGTGATAGGTGAGTGG